>JAOVVB010000041.1:24478678-24489080 GCA_028570985.1 Heterobranchus longifilis
TAAACCTATGATAAAAATTATAGACCCTTCATTTCTTTCTAAGTGGGCAAACTTAGAAAATCTGTAGGGGATCAAATACTTATTTCCCCCACTGTATACCAGTGTTAAAAATACACACGCACACATTTATTATTAATTCATCAATTTAGTATTACTGAGTTTTGTCCTGAAAAATTTATCTTCAAAATAAATCATGATTGACATCAGCTGTCAGAAGTCCCAATATAAAAAGTGAGATCTGAGAAAAAAAAATGGTAGAAAGTCTGGAAAAACACCCAAATGATCACACCTAACACCTTAGGATGGCCAGGAACAACTCAGGAATCACCAAGGCACAGGACCACCATGAACTGGAAGCTGTTGGAAAGCATTGTTATCGTCTACAGTCAAGTGAGTTTAAACTAAAAAGCACTGTCCAAAAAGAAGCCCCAACTCCAAACAAAACATCTTCAAGCTCATCTTAAGTTTGCAGCTGACCACATGAACAGAGAAAAAGCTTTCTGAGGGAAAGATGATATATTTAATAGAGTAAAGGTCCAATCCAAAGAGCACTGTACTAGTTCTTAAACTCGGCTTTGGTACCATCATGCTTCAGAGCTTTTCTGCTGCCAGTGGAACTGGTGCACTGCACAAAATGGATAGAATAATGAAGAATGCAGACCACAAAATTCTCGAACCTAACCTCAAATAATCAGGTGAGTTGTTGAAACCTGGAAAACCTGAAATCCAACAGAACAGTGACCTCAACTTACATCAATGCTTGTTGTGAAATGTCTAGATTTTAGCATTCTAGACAAGCCAAAAATGAAGCTGACTAAAAGTGGACAAAAATCTATCAGAGCCTTTGCACAACCATTGTGCATGACCAGTGCAACAATAAAGAAAACCACAAGTAAGCATTTGGAGCCTCAAACTTATATTAAAATGTGGGCTATGCTTAAAAATTAGGTCAGTACCAGAAAACCAACAAATTTATCAAACCCTAAATATGAAGAAGAGTGGTACAATATCCAACCAGAAAGCTGCCAGACGTTTGTAGTTTCATCTGCAACATTCAGTTAATGCTAGGTTTACTGTATGTATCTTTTTTGATTATGTATGTTTAATTCTGACCCTGTGTTCATTTCAGAAATCCCCCCAAATTTCTATGACATTCATTTTCATGATGAGTTTATTTATGAATTGAACTGTAACCTAAAATGACATGGGTTTAATGCAAACATCTAAAAATATTTCTGATGCTTTATAAGACATTTTGGAGTATAAAGGCTGTTGTACATACATAAGAAATTATTCTAATATGTTGGTAGCACTATCAAATGTTAAATTAATTAGAAAACTAGAATTTTTTTATACATTTGTGTAAAGTGGCTAAAATAATTTAAACTGTAAAATATCAAATGTTAAAATGTGAAAATATTAAGGATAGATTACTGTATACAGTGTGGCCCAAAAATTTGGATCGATAGGCAAAATACTTACTGTACTGATTTTGTGGCACTTGTGTACATGTTGAATACAAGAATATTGAACACTTCTTAATGTATCAGAACTGATGCTGTTACACACAAATATGATTTACTTCTGCTTTTGTGCAGCAGTTGTTCTGGGCTGATTTCGATAGACTACTAACTGCAGTTGACCCCACGGCCAAAAGGGTTGTCTGGTTTCTGTTGTATTTTTCTATTTTCAGTTTTAAAACCATTAAGGGTCTGAATAGAAAAAATAGAAAAATATGTTATATAAGAAAAATACCTATGGATCCAGGATTCATAATGAACTGTAGTATCTCTTTCAAAACTAATATATTTATACTCTAGTTTCAGCTTCCTAGAATTTATTTAAATTTGGATAGTGCTGTTTGAATAATTTCTAAATAATTTTTGTTGACAATACTAATGTTCTTGGTACTCTAGGTACATATAGACATTATTCTAACAGCACTATCCAAATTTAAATAAATTCTAGGAAGCTGAAACTAGAGTATAAATATATCAGTTTTGAAAAAGATACTACAATTCATATACACTACTGTTCAAAAGTTTGGGGTCACTTGCAAATTTCTTTGTTTTTGTTTAGTGATTTATTTTTTACATTCTGCAACAATACTGGGGATTTCAAAACTATGAAATAACACATATGGAATTAGGTAATTATGTAACAACAACAAAAATAACAGTTGTTATTTTAAGACCTTAAGAGAGGTAGAGAGGGGGGTTGGGTATGTGCCATCTTTTCCTTATCCTCAGGTCAGGAAAGCGGATTATCTCTGTAGTTTGAATGAGGTTACACCAGAGCACAATGACATCTGACAACAGATTACACATAGAGATTAGCACTGGAAATAAATTCCTGCACATTCCTCCATCATCTATTCATTCCATGCATGCACTGCAACACAAATATGAGTTATATGAATAAAGTAGTTTGTACATTCTTATGTTGCATTTGCTTAAATTGTTACATTTTGTATTTTTACATGAACAAATGTGCCAAATGGATGAAAAATGATTTTTTTGCAGCTTTAGTTAAGCAGCATGGATGTAAAGTACAGTACAATACAGTACATAAGTGCAAAGGAATAAGCAGCTGTGTTTATCATTGTGTTGGTGTGTGTGGGAGAATGGTTGCGATTGTCTGACATCCTGAGTGTGTATGCTTTGTGTGGTTTATTGCTATAGGTTTAAGCTTAGCTCTTTGTCTCTAATCTCATTCTATTTCATCACTAAGTTAAAGTAAATCTGATAGTGGAATATTCTGAGCTGCTCTGGTAACCCATCATATAAGGCAGCTGGTCACAACGTTACAGAATCTAAGATGAAACTGTATAAACATTTATAAAGGCTTGTTCTTACATAAGTGAAATATAAAAATGTCAAACTGACTTTAACTGTCAATAAATATCAAGTATCTTTTTTAAAACCCATTTCTAAATGTTTATTAAGGTTTATGCCAGATGTTATGAAGCTCTTATATAGGTATAATATATCACTAAAGAAAGTGCTTATATAAAGTCTAACTACATTTTTCATGATTCAAAAATTCATTTTTTCAGATTTTCAGTGGGAAAAGGATTTAAATAGTGCAAATAAGAGTAAAATAGGAATTTTCACTTCTCTTAATGGAGAAAACAATATCTAAACACAATTGGAAACACACGCGCACACACACACACACACACACACACACACACACACACACACACACACTATATGCTAACAGGATTCTGACTTTAATACATTTTTGTCATTGTATTAACCTCTTGTTAAATCAAACCTTAAATTACATTTACTTATATTAATTTACAATGGTGGAAAATAACTATTTAGACACTTTGCACTATTCAGTATGCTCTTACTTATGTACTTATTAATATAAAAGAAACCACACAAGCACAAACAAAGGTGTGTTCTTGAAAATGGGAAAAAATACTAAGACACCGTAAATGAATAACATAAGTACCTTGTTGCACTGCCGTTTTTGGCAGTTACCTCTTCGAGACGTCTATGTAATGTACTTCTTGTAACGTCATCGGTTTTAGCCTCAACTCCCCAATGTTATAAGGGGCCCTCTCATAGATTTATAATTTTACAATCCTCCATTAACAAAGCCAGACAAATGCTAGGATTACTTTTTGTTTCATCTGATCAGCGCATATTGTTCCAACCAAGTTTTGACTTGTCTAAATGCTTCTAGAAGTGCATCTCAGTTTCAGCGGAGGAGTATTGCGTGGGTTGTAGGAGCGGAGATGATTGTGATGTGTTTCAGAGGGCATTGTGCTCTGTGTAACTGTTGTTCCTGCTGTTATCAGGTCATTCTTCAAATCTTTTTGAGGGCCTGCTGGTTTTTCTTAATTAGTCCGAGAGCATGTTGTTAAATTCTTGTCTGGTGCTCCTGTGCAAGGAAGATTTGTTGTGGTTTCATGAATCTTAAAACTATTATTATAGTTGCATACCTATATTATAATGCAGTACAATTGTAGTGATAGGGCTGTATATGCTATATATTATGTCTCTGTGTTGTTTCATAAATTCCTTCACCTTTATCATGATTGCTACTTGTTGCAAGAAATCTTCACAACCAGTGGCAACAACTTTTATAACAACACCACATGCAATTTGGCCAAGAACATTTTTGGAGCATTTGTGTTTTTGTGTAACTTTTTTTTTTAATCTATTCTGAATTGTGATTCTGAATTGAATTCTGAATTGGCTATATGCACTGGTGTATATAATGCAATCTACATAAAATTATACCAGTATATTAAAAACATCAACATAAAAAAGTATCAGAATTTTTATTTCCCCTTGCTGTAAATCACACAAACAACTTTTTGAGCATAAACCCGGTGGTGAGTTAAAGTTTCAACATTTTGAAACTTTTGGGTTTACTATGTGTATTTTCAATCGATTTTATTGGTGGGGCTATCATTTCCTTGTAAAGATTGTATATATATTTGCATAAACATAAAAAAATACAAGAAAGGGAGATGAATAAAAATGGGGGATGATATGAATTGCAATAGAGAGAAAGAGGGGGGATTATTTACCATTTTAAATGGATAAATCTGCATGTTGTGGGTGAGAGAGAGAGAATCAGAACATGAAAGAAGGAGAGGGAGAGAGAGGGAGGGGGAAATATTTAGAAAAAAATCTAGACACAAGGGCTATACCTCAATGAGAAATAGAAATACAAAATTAAAGCCATTGTTGGATAGATTATGAGAACTGGCAAAACAGGAAGCTGTGTCGCTCAGTATCATTGTGAGAAAAATATATAATATAACTTATTTTAATTTAGTCATGCCTGAAGCGAGAGGCCAAAATTCTGAGTTGTGTTTCACATTCTGGGGACACCAAACAAATAAGGTAAGAAAATAAATTAATTTCGCTGCAGCCAGAGTAAACATACAGTAACTCTCAGCTGTAAACCATTACAATTTTCTGCAATGTAATGTACCACATGTTTTGAAAAAATATTCTGTCATATATTCACTTATATGACACTTATATGACAGACTTATATTATATACTATACGTATATACACTGTATGTATATACATTAAATAAAAAAATATTTTTATTTTATTTTACTTAGCACAGTATATTTTACTAGTTAATTTCATTTTTCTACAATATTTCTTTTACTGCAATATATCTTTATTTTTACTTGTACAGTATATTTTACCAGTTAACTTTATTTTCTACCGTATTTCCTTTATTCATATTTATTTCTTATGTTTAAGCTTTTATTTTAAGGTCACTGGTAGTCGAAAAAACATTTCACTGCATATCGTACTGTGTATGACTGTGTACGTGACAAATAAAATTTGAATTTGATTTGATTATATGTATATACACTGTATTTATTTATTTATTTTTATTTGACTGGTATTTTTTTGTTGTTGGTTGGTTGGCCTGGTGTGTGTGTGTGTGTCTTGATTTAGGAATGAAGTGATGGTGATGCTTGAAAATTTTGCTTTCTGACCATGAAACTGACCATATTTTTCTGCTACTTTGTGGTGCTTTGTAAGTTCACAATTTGTATACACTGTATTAATATATAAAAATCAGATTTACATCCAATACTATTGTAAGTGTCTGTTACTTTATTTATTTTTTGTACTGCCCATATACATATAGTATATACTACATATAGTATATACTAGTACATACATGTATACATATGTACAATGCTGTACTTGAGCCACTCCTCTTTTCTTCATATTTTTCTTTCAAATAACCAGATTTTTGTTGTCATTTTTAGGAATAGATTCCTAAGCTTCCTGATTAACAAGTTTTCGGCTCAAATTTTTAGTCTAGTTCCTGTACCTGACCAGTTTCAGAGGAATTCATGTCTATGAATCATTCAAGTATTAAAACATAACATAACAATGTGAAGCAGTGAGAAATAGGGGCAGATGACAGATAACCAGGCCAGTTATTAGTATACTAGTGATGCTGAATGCTGAGTGGTTGAACAGATGAAATGAGGGGAAATTGCTGCTCAGGTTGCTACATATACAACCAATTTTTAAATGGCACTTTGCAGCTTGTTACAGTAAAACATTTATTTTCAATTTCTTTTATTTAATCTCCATCATTTAATTTTATTCAGTTTAATATGAAGAAAATGCACAGCAGTGTACGTATAGTAAAGATGTTTTAGTGTTTTTTTAATACAAAATATGAGTTTAAGAAGTCAATTCTCTTATCAATACATAATATGATCTACAACTTTTCTCCCCACTTCCTTAAACTCAAGCCCATACCCAGCCTCCACCCCTTCTTTCCCTGCCAGTTCAAATCTCTGTCCTCCCCCCATGGCACTCTGTCATCGTTTCTGAGGCTGAGCTGAGCCACCTCTTTACCAACTCCAGCCCTTTCTCCTTTACACAGTCTCTGCTGCTTGTGCCTCCTGTAGGAACTGACTCTAAACCAGTCCTCCATGCTACATTTGGGTCTTACTCTGTGACTCAGGTACTTTTCCAATATTATTCATTTCAACATTTACTGGGTTTAAAATGAATATTTGTCCACCACTTATCTTCCCTTGTCTTTCTTTTTTCTCCAGCTTGTGTCTGAAGCTTTAGGTCTGATTTCTGGACCTCCTGCTGCATACCTGCTTTCCAAATCAGTTGAACAAAAATGGGAGACTGAACAAGGAGAAGGTTTTACTGTCAGAGTGTTGTTTCACATGAAAGGTGATTTAAGCAGAAGAACATGTGTGACCCTTCATGCTTTTAAACAAACAGAGGAGCAGAAAGCATCATGTATTGCCCAGGTACTGCCAAATAAGCTTTACATGTAATCCCTGCTTACAAAGGTCTGTGTGAGCAAATAACATAACTGAATGATGTTAACAATTGTCTTGTAATGCGTAACCATTAAGGACTGGTGTATGCCTACAAATCAGTAAGTCACGGAGGTTATATTCTGTTTCACATTGTCACTGCACATCGTCATGTTTTACTAATATAATGGCCACTGAACAGATGAAATATCAGTTTTGATGTTGGCAGCGAAAATAAAAACACAAACTTTATTGTCCATTTGTCTTTACTTTTTTTTCATTGACTTATTGTTAAACAAGCTGTGTTGGCAGTCCTATAATTAGAATACTGAGATGAAAAATACACCATTGAAATGAAAAATCTTTCCATTTCTGAGTATGGCTTTAGCATTTAATCTGGTCTTTTGTCTCCCCTCAGCTAAATAATTGACACAAATGCATGATTAGAAAATCCAAAACACACAATCTGCAACCGAGGCTACAGTGTCAGAGAACTACTGAAATATGAAAAGTATTAGTCCACATCTGGCCCGTTCTCTATCAATAGATGACTGCTGCTTTAAACATTGCAGGATTTCACTGTTGTAGCAAGGCACTACATATCGTGCATTTACAAAGCATTTAGATAACTGGTTATGAAACTGTTAAACAAGTTGTTTACTTGAAACCCTTCTGCTTGCTGCATTGATGTCCTCAGACTGTTTGATGTATTAATTTTTCTTTTTTAATATTTTTCCCTTGCAACATGATGATCAGAAGCCTCCACTAGGGCTGTGTGTGGTCACCATGAACTTACCCAAAGACTGGTTTAAACCTGATGAGACTATTCATCTAAACCAGAGCCAAAGAGTCAGACAACGACATCCATACAGACTACGATTCCATAACCGCAGCCCGTGGAGGACAAACTTCCCAGCATCTCTTAGGTCTAAACCTGGAGTCCTTAATGATATGATCCAGCTCTACTATTCTTCCTTTGGCAGTGAAACAAACCGTAAGATGTCACCTCCAAGATGCTCTGCGGGGAAGCAGTCGCAGAGAAATCTTTACTATATTGGATCAGTAGCTCTTCCGGAAAAAGAAACCAAAACTAACAAACCAGTGCAAGTTTTTTCCTGCTCCAGTGAACATGGTCAGGATGAGCTGTGGTTGAATTCAAATGTTCTAATTTACTACAACAAGGGGCCTGTGCGAGCTGGAAAACAAGTTGAAGTCTCAATAAATCTAAGGGCGAATTTTAGTGAAGACTTCCTCATTGTGAAGTATGATTGGTTGTCCTTCGAATCACACATATTAGATCAACCAGTCTGAAAATTTGCAGTCAATGCTGAATTATTTTATTTTTTTTCCTTAGGCTTAAAGTGAAGAAAGGGTTACTGTCAGTACAAGCTCATCCACAAAAAAACTCTCACCTCTGGGTTGTTAAAGTGCAGAACACATCAGGCCCCAAACATGACACAATTTCCATAATCTCTCACAGATCTGGTATTGTAATAGACAGAAGTGGGTAAGTCTAAAAGCTTTTTATAACATAATGGTATGAAAGTGTAGTGTTTCCAAAATATATTACACATATTTCTTTCAGAAATCAATTCAAAAGACCAGAATGTTGGATTTTGCTTTGCTATATATGTATATGTATTTTGCTTAGTTCTGTGCAGTATATTATGAGTTTGCTCATATGATGAACCATGTGTTACATCTCAAATAATTCAATCTATTTATTAATGTCTGTTCCATCATCTTGTTCAGCACCTCGGCTCTGCAACTGCTGGCCTGTCTCTCATTTGAGGGTTTACAAAAAAGCTTTGGAGTCGCAATGACAGTTCCAGTAAACTGGTGGGTGGAGGAAACCATGAACAAGCGACTGGTTTCACCACATGGAGCAGTAACATCTTTTTTCTCCTTTTCGGACAGAGAGATAGTGGGCATTGCTTCCATCGCTGAGGTACATCAATAATGCAACATAGCCTATAGCTACAAACTCAAAATTCAAAATTCAAGTTTTATTTGTCACATACACAGTCATACACAGTATGATATGCAGTGAAATGTTTAAACGACTTCCTGTGACCTTAAAATAAAAGACTATTAATAGGATATAAATATATATAAAAAAAAAATAGAAAGTAAATTTAACTAAGAAGGAATTCAATATCTGTACAGTACAAAATATACAATGTGAGAAAAATATATGAAAAATATAAGAAAATATAAGAAAAATAAGAAAAACATCTGTACAATATAGGAAATATATGGGAATGAAGTTGAATATAAATTAAAAAAAAAAGGGTGTGCAAATATGCCTGAAAGTGACATATTTACAGTGACTTATGTCAAAGTAAGTAACTAATGTCCACGAATGTGCAGGTGTGCAGTGGCCACTAGTGTCAATTAATGTCCGGAATGTCCAGAGTGAGTGCAAGAAACACGAAAGTCGCAAACACTTCTTGCGCATATTCCATTTTCTCTTAAATTTTTTCTTTGGTTCTCTATAAGGCTTGTAAGCTTGGGACTGGTGATACAGTAGTTAAGGGCCTGATATTTGTTTGTGAAAGGCTTTAAACCTATGCTCTTTATTTTCTATCTCTGTTAATTTTTACATTTACAGAGCAACACAATAATGAACACAGCCATCTTGACTAGCCAACCAGTTTTTGTCCCAATTGTAGTACTAGCCATTGGGCATGATGGCAAAGTATTAGATATTACTGCATCAGTAAACTGTCAATCAACCAATGAAGACATTGTCAAGGTAAATTGATAAGAGCTCATTATACATTATAGCATATAGCATATATCTTTGAAGAGCACATTATACATTATAGCATATTAAAAATTACTTATCTGTAAGGCTACATTAGCTCCAAATGTATGTATGTACAGTATTGGCTTTAAATAAGCTAATGTCTTGCAAGTGCTTATAATGCAGCTTTCATTTTTGCAGGTATCAAGTGACTGCTCAGCAGCTTATGTTGACGGAAGTGAATCTGGGGTAGGCAGTACCTGTGTAGAGGTGGAGTTTTTTCTGGGCACTCTTAGAGGTTCTTTATGCCTGACTGTATGGGCTCCAGTAGTTCCTCTTCGTATCTCTCTCTCCGACACTGTACTGAGCCCCATTAAGGGCTGGAGCTATTACAAAGACAGCAGGTATGGATCAGTCCTTGAAACACAAATTTGTGGCTGTAGATTGGTTCCTTTTAACAATGACAGAACGTTTATGGATTCATTTATAAATGACTTCTATTGACTTCTTAAATCACAGTCCCTGGTCCAATTTATCAGCATTTCATGTGCTTCCTTTTTCTGTATAAATTTCTTCTGGGATCTCAGATTTCCTCCAATTTATCAAAAACATGCCCATATGTGGATCGCTTTGCAATCCAACTTTCTCTGGAACATTCTTTTTCACCATGATCAGGACAAAAAAGTTTTAAGATAACTGACTGACTGACTGACTGAAATAAGAAATAATGGAAACTCAAACTATTCGTTCCACAGCCCAAAAAAATAAATACATCAAAATAATTAATACAAAATATAAAGTAAAAATAAAACAAATTAACCTGCACTTTACCTTTAAAAAAAGTACAAATAAATCCCGACAGAT
>JAOVVB010000041.1:24500083-24510549 GCA_028570985.1 Heterobranchus longifilis
ACTAATAATACATTTAGCACATTTTTCTTCATGTTGTGATTCAGAATAGAACGTGCAGGGTGTCCAATGCATTTATGGAGCTTTACTCACTTTTTTCAACACACTGCTATTATTTTGAACACCACTGTATATAACGACAAAGTCGCTAAATTGCCAACACTGAATACATTAACTAACAATCTGCTGACCGTTAAATAAGACTCGTTGAGAATTTTCCAATTACATGCGCCCAAATATTTAAAAATAATATTGATTCGCTAAGAACAAAAGTGGGAGGGTTCGGGGCGCACAGTGCTGTGCTCCAAGGATGATTTAAAAATAAAAAAAAATCCAATTAGAGCTCAGCCTCAAATCACATGCTCTTAAAAATTTACATGCCTACATAGACACTCGTTTGTCCGGCGACCCGCATACATGAACACAAATGAACGTAATACAGTTTAGATTTTTTATTATTTTAAATAAATTATTTATATTATATTGTATATATTGTGAATATTTTGACTAAATGACTATTTCATTATTAAAATAAATAATTATTATGATAAATAATTACATGTTAAAGTAGCATTCTTCTGTGCCTAACTTTAAGAGGGTGGTGCCCCTGCGCCCCTTATTGACATTTAATCATAATTATCAACATTTAATATTTTTTTTCACAGTGTCATTATTTATTTAACTAAAAAGAAGAAGAAAAAAAAGGTCTGACCTTGGGGTAAATGTAAACGTTCACTCCTGGGATGATCGGCCACTGTCTTGAATGCTTTCCACTTGTGAATAATCTCTCTCACTGCGGAACGTTGAATTCCAGTCTGTTGGCACAGGGTTTTTTATTTTATTTTTTAAAAACCATTTCCAGATTTATGTGCAGCAACAATTGCTTCTCTAAGACCATTAATTATGTCTTTCCCTTATGACATTGTGTTAACACACACCTGAATGCTCCAGACTAACAAACTGCATAAAAGTCTGCTTTTATATAGGTCTGTACACCTGCTGATGATCAAGTAATCACATCATTATTAGCATCACCTGTCTAAACTTACCCTCTTAAATGCAAGAACAAGAAAAAAAAAAAAACATAGAACGTAAGAAAATAGAGGAGTACCAACATTTAAATATGACCTTATGCGGAAGAGCATTTAAAGCACATAATTAAAACCAGTTATCTCAATATCTATAACACTTTATTTAAAAAATGCAGATAAAGTTATTCCATCCATAAAATTATTCAACTTTACAGGTCAGTTTGGTTGAAGCATACTCTAAAACCTTGTAATGCACTTTATTATTTTACAAACGTTTAAGTGCTAATTAGAACCTGTGGAATGTTTTTTTATGAGCCAGGCAAACATTTAACATCATTACAGCCTTAAAATGAATTTACTTTGTGTCAAAATTCGGTTTGATTGCAGCAAACGAAATGCATCCATCATGCATAGTGACCTCTGTACAAGAGTGACCAATGCATAGAGTTTGTCAGATCTAGGCTCAGCAACATTATGTGGCAATAAAATTAAGTCAGATGATGACCTAAATGTACTAAAGGACCAGGTTGTCCCATCGTTGCATTTTTTTTTTCCTGATGGCACATACACATTCCAGGATTAAAATTGTAAGTTTTTCTGTAAGCAAGAGAACTCATTTTCACACATGAATTGTCTATCAGAGTCCTGGCCTTAACCCGACTGAATGTCTAGGGTGTCCAGCAGAAGACTTAATGGAGTGATTTGGCTTTCCTGTCATCAGTACAAGATCTTGAACAAAATTAATGCAACTCTGGACAGATTTCTTTTTAACCATTTAACACTGTGGAGTCTAACTTGTAAAAGTGTTAAAAAAAAGTGACATCTGTTTAACAAATGTCTGCAACATTTAATGGGATCTTATTCATTTAATTATTTTACAATGCATCAGCATACACTGGAGTTTATGGTACAGTACATTGCTATAATTTTCTGAATTTGACAAATGAACATTTCGTGGTATTAAACAACTGGGTATTCTTCCATCTGGTTTAAACATATTGCTTTGTTTTTGTCCAAAGAAAAATTCAAGAGGTAGAATAGTGTTTACAAATTCTGGAATCTTGGAACAGACCAAGTTTACAGTAACAATTAAGGCACCAAACCAATATAGAGGAAAGCACCATGTGTCTTTTACGTCAGCAGTCTTTGTTTATCCTCACTCATCCAGACTAAAGGTGGGCGATAGGGCAAAAAAAAAATCATATGATATTTAAAGACACTTTCATGATATACAATATAATTCTTCTGAGGTTCTGATAACAAACATGGCCAACACAAGCTTCTGTACGTTTGGAGATTTTAGTCTAAAACATTTAATGAAGGACAATGGAAGGGAAATGAAACAACTGGTACAAAATCATTTCAAGTCAGTTACATTTCAAAGTAACAGAGTTCAAAAAGCACTGACACCTAATGCTATAGATGAAAAGTGCAGCATGAGGTTATTATATAAGATATCAATATAATTGTCATATTGCCCAGCCCTACTCCACATTGTAGATTTCTGTCACTATGTCCTTAAAGACTTTTAGTTACTGTCTAATAATTACTAATCAGAACAATCTGATTCCATGTATCAAACCATTTTACCAATATTACCACACAGATTATTTGTGGTAATATTGGCATTGTATCCGTGTGACTGAATAGATCCAATTTTGTCCCTTACACTCCACCACAGGAAGCTGATTGCTGATGTGTCCTGAGATTGCAGATCCAGGCAAAGCGCTTCCCACAGCGATTACACACAAATGGTTTCTCTCCAGTATGAACTCTCTGATGTTTCTTCAGATTTCCTGCTTCTGTAAAAAGCTTCCCGCAGGTCTCGCATTTGAAAGGCTTCTCTCCAGTGTGGATGCGTTGATGAGCCTCTAAGTTAGACTGCCCAGTAAAAGCCTTTCCACAAAACCTACAGATGTAACTTTTCCTCTTGCCCTTTTCCATGCGCCTAGGAAGCTGTAGCCCAGCGAGAGAAACCCCAGGATGTGGTACGCTTGGGATGGCCTGAGTGAGATTTGCTTGGTTTGCTGCATCTAATCTAGTCCTGTTAAAGTGACTGAACTGCAGAGGATGGGCTTGACTTGAAGCAGTGACTGTACTCCACTCTGCCTCCCCCCTGTGAAGCCCTCTGGCATCCTGAAGCCTGTTTGACTCAGCCCCTTTGTGCCTACTCCTAACAGACACAGGTCCTGGCTGTACCAGAACACAGTCTTGGTCCTGCTCTACTTCCACTATATAAGAACAAGATGGCTGACTTTCAGAGGGGCTATTTGCAGCCCATCGTGGAAAAGAACTTTCCAGCTCCTTGGCTCTCTCAAACAGTGTGCTATTTGTTTCTAGCACATCGACAGACGCTACTGTTTTTCTCGGAGCATTCTGGTTTGAGAGTGGGAGGTTGCTGCTCTCATCTGTCCCTTGCAGATGAGACTGGGAACTGGGGATATCCAATACTTTGACTTCTCTCTGAGGAAGAGCTGGCTCACGTGAACACAGAGGCCCTGAAGTCTGGGAGTCCACCACATCTAGATAACAGAAGAAAGCATCAGTAATCAGTAATCAAAACATTGTATCGCCTATGTACATCCATGAAACAATACGTTTTATTTTAGGTCACTAAATGAGATTTCCTGTCATTAAGTTGCTGAGTAAACCAACTGTCATCATTGCAAAGATGCCTTACTCTGTATCGTAATCTGCATGTCTATTGACTGACTGGAAGTTCCCTGGTGTTGTTCTTGAAGTCGACTTTCACCCTTCACAAGGGACGACTCCAACTCGTGAGGCTGAAAAACAACAACCATCAAGAAGTTTTTCTTTTAGCATAAAACGCATAAACACTTTTCAGTATTGAGGAAATTGAATTTAGCTTTAAGTACATTCCATATGTGTGAGGAAGAGAACAGAACTTTGATAACAGAGCAGGACTGACAGCTCCATTGTGATTTTATCATTGTATTATCCACACTGACCTCCTGCATACCGAGGGCTAATGTGATCTGCGCAGGTGAGGAAGAGACTCCATTTCCACACACGTCTGTGCTGGACTCCACAAATCCTGAGGAGTAGACAAAACCTCAATTAAGTGACAGCAAACTTAAAAAAAAAAAAAAAAGGTGGGGAGGGGGAGATATTTAATTCAAAGTAACATGTTAACATGACAGTAAGTGCACATTTGCTTTTACGGATTCTTCTTTTACTTTTCTTTTGACTATTTTTACTATTCTTTACAACTTTACAAATTGACTCAGATGTCCTATTTACTACGTTTAATCACTTCCTCTCACTCTTCTTGACTCACCGTCTTGCAGGGTCATGCCACCACGCGTCTGAGTATCTTGCTCCTCCAGCTCTGAATGCTCTTCCTTGATAAACAGCACGTCTGGCTCTTCATCATCGGCCTTTTGGTGCTATAAGACCGACACACAGAGACGCACACAAACACACAGAGACTGAGCATTACCACAAAGGCCTGGTGTTACATACACAAACAAAATCAATGCAGCAGCCTGAAAAATAATGCTGTAATACATTTAGACAAATTGTTCATAAGACAGGAAAGGCCTCAACAGATGCATTGTAATAGAGAATTGCTTTGCAGTATGTTCCAAATTGATTATTGTGAAGAAGAAAACCAAAGATTATTAATCAAACATTATGTTCATACATTAGATTATTATATGAGGTTAAAAATGGGCTAATACTTTTTTTGGGAAACAACTGAAAAAAAAGTACACCACATTACTACATGTACATGTATGTGTAATTTGCCAGTATGTATGTTACAGTTACAGCACACTTTTAGGATTTACATCTGAATTCAGTTAAAACCAGCACTCTACTGTTAACTAATTACAGGTTGCAGTGGAAAGGGCAGATGTTTAGTGGCTTTGTTGGGTAAACAATTATACAATTTAATGTACAATCCATTACCTTTGGCTTTCGCTTATACAGTGATTAGTCATAACATTAAAACCCCTGCCACGTGAATTGAATAACACTGATTATTTATTATATACTATTGAACAGGTAATAGGAACATGTGCTCATTTATGCCTGTGGTGACCTAAAAGCTAGCCCGTTTGGCCTGATCCCAAAGAAAAGCCAATGCAGCACAAACCGGCAAAAAAACTGGCCATGACAGAAAGGCACTAGAACACCCAGTGCACCACTGCCTGCCATGCATGGAGCCCAGTAGGCAGAGACCAAGGTTGCCGACCCGTCCTCCAAAACTCCCGTGACCCTGTAACCCACAGCGCCAAAAAGATCTACCATCCCACCGCCAGACACCACAGAACACCCTCCAAAGTCATGCAGAGTCAGTGTACAGAGGGGTCAGTGCAGTTTTGGTGGCACAATAGAGAAACTAACACCCAGGTGGTTTTAATGTTATGTTTTTAAATTATGGTTGATTGGGGCATTTCTATTCACACTTAGCTTCTACTTTTTTTTCTTTAAAATGCATATAGCTGCAGATGTTTACCAAAGAGATCCAGACTGAAACACACAATAACACCCATGCTCAGACGTTTCTACAAAGGGCCATTTTTTATTGAATATTGACCACTGAATAAACCAGTGTTTCCTGATAATTTTTGCTAACAGGCAAAATAGTTATGATTTAGTGTAACAAACTTTTTTTTGGTTGACTAAGAGGTATACTACAAAGCAGAGTTCATCAGTTAGATAAGCCAAGACAATTTTCAGTGTAGACCCCTTCTTACCTCTTCTATTAGATAGTCTTGAGCTTCAGTTGAAGCTATTTCGATAATATTTCTAATCTTAAAAATAAAGGTAACAGTTTTGTGAAAAATAATATAGTATAAACTAGCGATTTTCCCTTCAAAAGAGCAAACAAATGCACTGATTAATCAAAGTTTATTCGGAAGTTACACAATTCCAAATAGATTCCACTAAAACCACTTCTATCTGGGCATGACAGACTATAGATCCACATTTTGGGTATTTTGATCAGCTGAAAAAAATCCTGTTAGTCATTAAAAAACCCCACGTAAATCAAGCAGTACAGACTATAAAATTCTTGGTTGGACGAAATTCAGAATTGTTGTTTCTCATCAGTATTCCATATGTCTGTAACAATATTTTATAAACAACCCACAGTTACATGCAACTTGATCCATCTACAAGTCCATAAGTCAGTTTGGTCAGTTGTTGATTGGCCCAAGGGATAGAAGTTCCTCTGCCGTGAGCATATCAGGGTGATATTTTTGCTGATGGGTTTTGAGGTTTCGTATCCAGGCAAATGCCTTCCCGCACTGGGTGCAACTGTAGGGCCTCTCCCCTGTATGAACTTTCTGGTGCTTTTTCAGGTTTCCTGCCTCAGCAAACAGTTTCCCGCAGGTGTTACAGCGGAACGGCTTCTCACCCGTGTGGATGCGTTGGTGGATCTCCACTTTCTTGGGGCGGTTGAAAGCTTTTCCACAATATTTGCAAGTAAAGAGTTTCTCGTTGTGAGCTCGTTCATGTCTAACCTGTCCAATTCTTGGCTGGTATAAACTAATGCCTTTGGCATGTTGCCAACTGTCCACATCTGGTATACTTGAAGATGTTGATGCCACCACTGGAAAGTCACTGGTCAACTGTGATAGAGTGGCATGTGATGAGGGCATGCTAAAATTATTAAGGTGCTCTATTCTTGTCGGTTGGAACTTTTGCAAAGTCTGGTGTATTGTAGATTTCTTATTGCTGTCCCAAACAGTGACGTCATCCCCTTCCTCTGCAGACTCAACCTCTATGATCTCTGTTTTCTGTGGGGGATGATCAGGTCGGCTCTCAGTTTTATTGTCACTCATCATGTAAGAGCAAGATGGCTGACGTGGGTCCGCATCGTCACCCCCTTGCATAAATAGCTCCCCCAAAGGAGCGCACGCCCCACTTACACCAAACTCTGCCTGCCCCTGTAATCCCAAGGGCTCCTGGGATAGCCCCTCAGCGTTCTCAAACTGTGGCTCAGATTTAAGCACTTTGTCAGATCCACTGACCTCCAAAGCCTCGTGCCGTGTCCTGGAGTTCTGACCATCCACTTTATCCACTTGAGCAGCACCATAATCTGCTTCTACACCCTCACACACAGGTTCTGCCACTCCTGTGAAACAATGGGAGACAGATTCAATAGGTTATAACCATACATGTTTCTACCGAACAGTTTTTACTATTTATGATAGAATGTTTTGTTTCTGTTTTTTTCCCCAATTATAAATATTGTTTTTTTGGTTGGTGTTTTTTTTTATTTTGTTTTAACTCATAAAAAGCTCTACATTTAAATTACATATTAATAATTAATATGTAGAAGGCCAATAATTTTTATTTACCCATCTACTCACCATCTTCTCGAATGAATAGTTGTTGCTGTGTGTGGCCCTCATCAGATGTCTCAGCCTTAACAAGCACAGCATTTGGTCCAGCCTGGCTGGAGTCTTCATGCTTTTAAGAGAAAACACCAGAAGCTGAATGACAAGGTTTCATAGCAAATTACAGACACAAGATCATCTGATGACAACATAATATCACATGTCTTATGGTGGTATATATTTAAAGTTCAATAGATATTGGTGATTTCTTTGTTAATACAAACCTGATACCTCAGTTCAAGACCATGTTAGTGAGTGTGTGAACCAGAAAATCACTTGCATTATAAGTAATTTGAACCATAAAGTAAACCATTCCAGGCTACAAAAAAACACTACTACTACTACTACTACTAATAATAAATAACCACAGCCAAAGAATGTGTATCACTGTGGAGTGCACAGGCATATATTACAACACCACCTGCATTATGCACATAGATGCTGAAATTAATTAACTCCCTGTGTAGAGTGTATACTGGAGGAAACATTGAAAAAACTCCTTACCTCTACTATACTTAGTGTTTATAGTGTCACCACAGAATCGGTTGTCAATACATTGTCTAGTGTATGTTCTATGGAGTTTCATGTTTACACCAAATTCTTTCATACAGTCGTGGCCAAAAGTATTGAGACAAAAGTGAAATTCAATGTTTTAATGCCATTCTCAAAATTTCTTTAAATAATGACAATCAACAGCAATGAAAGTACTGAGAACACATATATTGTCTTAATTTTTTTTGTTGTTGCCAGCACTGTGTGAAATGTCAGCAAATGTAAGGGCTCCCAGTGAAGAATATGGAGTTGCAAAAAACATTATTTCACACATAATGCATTGTTATATACACACAATTATGCTTCAACCAGAATGTTGTGATGTTTTCATGCTTTGACAAGTACTGAACCAAATAATGATGAGATAAATTTAATCAGGTGTTTGTATAAATAGTGCAACCTTTGCTTACCCCTTTCTCATCATGTTTGATGACTGGATGGCCAATTGGCACGTCTGCACTGGAGGGTTCCACATCTCTCCAAACATCCTCATTTAATTGCCTCCCATAAAGCTCATCTTGATTTGGAAAAATGTCTTGAAATAGAAAAGCAAAAACACAACAGGATGTAACAAACATGTTGCATTTATTGGGCAATTACTGTACATGGATAAAAAACAACGGTGACAAATATTGCACAATGTGTAGGAATTTTCAAATCTGACTGGTTAACAGGTGCTATATAAAATACACTGATCAGCCTTAACATCATGACCTCCCACCTAATATTGAGGAGGTCCCTCCCCCCTTCACCACCAAAACAGTAATGATCCATGCGTTGTGACTTTGTATTGGAGAACCAGCATTAACCTTTTCCCCAATTTGAGCTACAGTAGCTCTTTAAATCGGACTACACGGCCCAGCCTTCACTCCCCATGTGCATCAGTGGGCTTGGGCTACCTATGACTCTGTTGCAGTTCACTGTTTTTGCTTCCTTGGATCACTTTTGGTATGTCCTGACCACTACAGCATGGGAACATCCCACAAGAGCTGCAGTTTTGGAGTTGCTCTGTTTTTTTTTTTTTTTTATAAAAACACCTTCATTACAGGTGACAAATGGGGAAATTTTATGGCGAACTATGCATGAAACAGGGCTAAGAAAAACAAATGGGGTATAATTTTTAATACAGGATAACAGTGTCTTCAGGACAGTCAGACATACAGTGAGGGTGTGTGTGTGTTATAAAGCTAATGATAGGAAGTAACGTTTGCCATTTCACAGCATTAACTGTAACTATAAAGGGGATTAAAACTCCATTAATAGATAAAAATTTAAACGTTTTACCACTGCTGTAGCATAAAAAAAAATAAAACACTGCGGGGCGATTATTACTGGAATATAACCAACTTCAGGGTTTCGATGTGATTTTTCCCCCCCGCTGTAACAACACGCCCGGTGCTGTGTTACTCTGGACGGATCTCACCTGCAACAGGAGCTCTGTATTTGTCCGAGAGACTGGCGCTCACTTGGACTCTACTAGAGCGATTTCCTGAGCTTTCGCGGATTCTCCTCTCGGCGTAGCCTCGCGCCATTCGCAGCTCCATCAGATGCAGTTTCCTCTTCAGCGCCTTGTTTTCGCGCTGGCACTGAGACATCTGCAGATTAATCACCGCATAGTCATCGTCCACCAGTTTACAGATTTCCGCCACGGCCGCATTCGCCAGGACCTCCATGATGGAGGCTAGCTGAGTCTGAAAGGCCAGACGATTCGACATAATGAAAGACACCGGAAACGACACACAGCAGTCGTTCCTGCCACTATACACGAAAGGGAACCGTTTTACTAGAAGTCCCTATAGTATGAAAACAAAGACCGAATAAGGATTTGATGCTAAATCGTATCACTATTGCCGCAGCACCTTCGCCTTTTTTTTGCCGTTCGCTGGTGACGTCACGAGAACTTCCGGCTGCTCTGTAGTAGTGACGTCGAAGATCCGCGTGATGTCCGTCCCACCACAGAGCAATGAAGCGCTGAAAGAGCACGTCGAAACTATACATGAATAATCTCATCATAGCCAACGTTATTAATCATTCTATTCATTAATTCATTCATCTTCAGTATCAGTATTCCACCCCGAGAAATTGATGCGCAGAGAACAATTATTTAAATAAGTCAAGTAAATTAGGCCAGCAGGTAAAATGTGCCAGCTAAGATCGAATTGTCAATTTCTAATCGAATTTGAATAGATAATCACTATTAATATGTTCTAACTGTTGCCACAACAGCAATTGATATGTTTCAACTTATTTGATTGGTTTTTATGGTTCTTAAAAAATACCAAAAAGTGGCCCTATTTAACTGAATTCACCCTTGATTTTTGTTTGCTTCTGACTTCTAGTTATCTATCTAATCTAGTTAAAATCCATTGTTAAAACGTTCCCAGTATGTTATCCTAACATCCAGAAAGCCTTTTCATTTTAGGAACTAAAAACTACAAAATATCCTCATAAATAAAGCTGACGTCAAATCAAGGAGCCTGGCACGCAGACAATTACATCATCGGGACAAGGTGACGTT
>JAOVVB010000041.1:24535268-24548920 GCA_028570985.1 Heterobranchus longifilis
GGAGCCTCCGCCGAGGCTGTCCGAAGCGACGGAGCCTCCGCCGAGGCTGTCCGAAGCGACGGAGCCTCCGCCGAGGCTGTCCGAAGCGACGGAGCCTCCGCCGAGGCGATGGACCTTCATTGTTCTGCCGTAGGGCAAGCCGATTACTTACAAACTGCTTGCCCCGGCGTTACGGTCCCAGCCCCCCCCAAAACATTTATCCCGGGGGGGCCCCCTCTGCTATGCCTTTGTACGGTCGAGCATTCTGTCATGAACACAGGCTCTTTAGCGAAACACAGGCTCTTTAATCCTACTAGCGGCTAACCCTACTAGCGGCTAAGCACTCAAGTGGCTAACCATACAAATAGCTAAACATGCAAGGAGCTAAACATGCAAGGAGCTAAACAAAACAGTACTTACACATGACAGGAGACAAACTAACTGGTACACTTAACGGGACACAAACAGCTCCACAACACACAAGCACTATGAACATAAACATAACAAAACTAGCCTTCCTAAACAGAATTTACATAACATAACTCAAACCAAATACACAAAACACCCATATGACATAACTGTTATTAATGCTCAGCCCAGTTTCCCAGAACTAACAGCTATTTATAAGAGGTCTAATGAGCTGCCTCGATTCAGATGAGCTCCCTCATCACCTGACCAAGGTGCCTTCTGGGAAACTGAGTCTACAAACCAAAAACTATACAAACAAAATTATCGGGCACACAGTGCCCTCTAGGGGTGGTCCCTTACAATGTTAGATTACTTTTGGGAAAAAAATTTGTTTTTATTTCTATTTTCATTCATTCATTCATTCATTCATTCATTCAATTATTTTAATGTCACCAGAGGTTATTTGCTTCTTTGTAGAAGTTAATGAAGACCACACCATTGCTCTTTAGGTCCTGATAAATTAAAACAGAGAAATAAAGGAGTATATCTTATTTTTCCCATGACTGTGCATCCAAATTTGTTGAAATGTGTAAGCATTACAGCACTTTTACATGTGGTTTCCACATTTTTAATGTCCCATTACGAGGTGTGTGGTTTTCTGGCATTGTTTCACTTACAAACAGCTGTACTGCTGTTAACCTTTAATATGAAATCCAAATGCTGTGGCAAAAAAAAGGGCTGGCACAACAAGATTCCTAATTGTGTAGGGTGCTGTGGTAACTGGCACTAAGACATTAAAAGCAGATCCTTTAAGTCCTATAAGTAATTAGGGCCTTCATAGATTAGACTTTTTTTGTCAACACCCACCCCCCGTCCCCCACGATTGAGATCTGAGGAATTTGGAGCATTTAGTCATTTTCCTCAAATCATTTGTAAAAATATTTGCAGTGTGGCAGAGTACCATGTCCTGCTGAAAGGGGCCATTGCCATGCCTTCTACCATGAAAGAGTTGTACTGTACATAAACTGCAACAATGAACCAGGGATTCCAAGAACAACATTGGTCAGAGCATCACACTGCTACCACTAGCTTGTCTTTTTTCCCACAGTGTATTCTGGTGTCATCTCTTCGCCAAACCAAGTAAATGATGTAAAAGAAAAAATGACTCATTAGCCTTCTTCCATTGCTCCATGGTTCAGTTTGCATTCTCATGTGGCCACTGTAAGCACTTTCAGGAGTGGACCTGCATGGGCTCTCTGACTGGTCTGCAGCTACGCAGCCCCATACACAAAAAGCTGCAATGCATTTGTGTTCTGACACTTTTCTGTCATAGCCAGTGATATAAGTATGGGATTATTTTTAGGATTATTCTGGGACTGTGTCACTACTTTGGATTACGTTTGGTAGGTACTAACCAATGCTTAAGAGGAACATTGCACTGGGTCCGTTATTTAGGAGATGCTAATGCAGTCATCAAACCATAACAGATAGGCCCTTTTTAATTTTTTCTGCAACCAAACACATAAACTTTGAAAACTGAATGTTCTGCTTATCAAATCTCACCCGTTGATAGGTCGCAGTGTAACAAGTTAACTTATGTTATTGATGTCACCTGCCAGGGGTTTTAATATTATGGCTGAACAGTCTAGGCATTAAATAAGTAATGAGAAACAAAACAAAACTAACAAACAAACAACATTTTATAGACAAAAAATGTATTACAAAAAACTTTACACTACTCAGTTACATATGATAACAGTTCCACATTTACGTGAACATAAAAAAAAATACAAATAATTTATTTTATAAACCAATAAAATAACATTATGAAAGGAATTAATGTTAATGCTGGTGGTATTCACTGTAATTTGAAAAAGAATTATAATCCTGAAATGAAAGTAAGTTTTCCAACTCTGTGAAGATACAGAAATGGATCCACAAATTCACCAAATATCATGAAGTAGGAAAATGCTAATATGCATATTGATTTCTGTGTATTTGTTAGAGAACCATACACAAACATTAATATTATTCTTGGAAAACTAGTAAAAAACATGCAAGTCAGAATGATCACAATCACCCAAAAAGCCTTCTTTTTCATCCTGTTGGACTCTGCATCTTTTTTGCTTAATTTCTCACCAGGTCCAGGTTTCCTCAATGCCTTAAGCACTGATATAGAGCAGAGTATCTTAATAGACAATAGAAGTAAGTACTCTGGTAGCAGAATATAATACATAATATGTGTAATTGGTAAAAATGAACAAGCCACACTGAATCCTACAACTATTATCCAGGCAATAAGTGAAAGTGCAGCGCGGTATCTTAGTGGCTTGTATTTTAGGAAAATAACAGGATAGATCACTGCCATAAATCGTTCCATACAGACACAGCACTGGAAGAAAGGGCGATTTATATTATGCAGCACAGAGAAAAACACTATAAAAAAATACAAAGGGCTACTTTCATCATTTTGATATACTGTAATATTGAATACACTTAACAATGTACTGAAGCAAATGAAGATCTCAGACACACAGAGGTTAAGAGAGAAGAATTCTGATGCTACTCCATTTCTTACACATAGTACATACAGCCACAAAACATATACATTAAGTGGTAGAAACACACCAAGCACAATTATGTTGAGGAAGATAACTCCACCAAGTGCAGGGATAGGCATATTACTATCATTAGGAAGGAAAAATGAAGCATTCTCCATGGTCTGTATCATTAAATTGCTAAGGAGAATAAAATTTAAGATGTATTATATAAACATTTTAGTTTTAACAGATGTTAGAGTAACCCAGTGCTTCTCTAAAACTTCCTTAATCTTTAACACTTAACATTCTCTTTTTCACTTAACGTTCTCTTTGTCCATGTACTAGCTTAAAGTGTTAATAATGATAATAATAATAATAATAATAATAATAATAATAATAATAATAATAATAATAATAAAATATGAAATAATGTTCAAAAACTATTTCATTTTCAGACTGTTGTAGACTCTACAATAAATTAATGTGCAAAGAAGTCACACCAGCATACCCCATGTAATTCTAAAGAGGGTTTTTTCCATTCAGATAAGCTTCCAAATAGTCCCACTTTAAGAAACCAAAACTCTTATAAAACCCCTGAAAATGTTTTTATAATAATATAATATAATGAAAGTGTTTTTCATGTTTGTTTGTTTATGTATTATTAGATTATTATATTTATAAGATCATTAGAATAATTAATTAGCATTAGACATTAGCATTTAAAGCTTATTCTTTGTTGAAACACTATAATAAACAGATTGATAGGAACATGTTTCATGTAAAAAATAATCACAAGGTCAGAATCTGAATCAACTTGCACAGTAAGTCTCCTTTCTTATCATTAACGATTAACTGCAAGTACCTTAATGTACAATGACCTTTTGTGTTATATAATGATTGAAGTAACCCAGATAAACAAACTTTTACCTTTATTGAAGTGTAGATCCTGACATGAACTCAGCAATGCATATTCGTATGTCTTAATGTAAATGGAAGAAATCTCTGAAAGAAAATGAATGATAGTAATACAATTTGGTAAATACATGATTTCACATTCCATGATCTTATCAATTATATTGAAAAGATAAAAACAAATCATTTATGTGTATTACCTGTATCTTTCTACAGTTTATATAAAACTGGTGGTGGAGCAAATGTCTACTTGATTATATTACTGAAATCCTTTATATCCCAAGATATTATGACGAGGGAGGGCATAATTCAAATGTGGTAAATTAAACAAAAACAAATATTCATCATCAATAGAAGGATCAAAGAGGTAACAACAGAAATAAGTAAAACCCATAAATCATATTAAATCAAATGAACATAGAAAAACATGTGAAGAATTTGACAGCAAAATGAGAACTTCATTTTTGCAGTTTGCGCTATACCCGCACGTCTCAGTTTTGTCACAATGGATAAAAATCTTTACTTGTGCTTGATGTGTTTGAGATTAATTAAGTACATAACTGTGAGAAGTAGTTGTAAGGGCTTTTCTGTAATAATATATAAATTATTCATTTCTTACTAAATTTATTTCTGATAAATAAATAAGAACATTTTATACAAAAATCTCTGTCCCTCAGCACCAGAAATATAAACTTCATATGTCACTGATGACAGAGTTAACATTGGCGCATGATATGGCCTCCTTGAATCTCCAGCAAAGTCCAGCTGCCAAACATTGTTGATCAGCTCATCACATGACTTTTCGTGTGTAACCATGGAACACCTGCCGCAGTAGTGACAGGCTTTTCTGTACACTTTCTTAAATGACACCATAAAATTCGTCTGTCTTGTCTTAGCACTGTCACTCTTGGCCTTCCAGACTTGAGGTGATCAGCAAAGGAGCCAGTAGTTCCTAATGTGTTCCATAGCGGTATTCCTGGCAACTCCAAACTATCTGTGCACTCTTTTCAGAGGAAACTGGAATTCTTCAAGGAAGATCTTTAAGTTGATTGGGTGCATTTCACAAAGCTAACAGAGCAGATTCAGGGAAAGAGAATACTTTTTCTATATGTTGACTTTACAAATAAACTGATTAAAAACTTCAGTAAATGATTCAAAGCTTTAGTCTTGGACAGCAGCTACTCCTGCTCATACAGAATCCAATCCTCATTAGTGATATCAGAGAGTTTTCAAAGTGAGCACATGCTGGATTTTTTTTAGACAAAAATTATTGACCTGCAAGCAAAAGTTGCACTAAGAGAGCATTTTGGAGTAATTGATCCTGCTAGTTTCTGGTTACAGACTTTGTGCCTAAGACTGATTTCCCTCTTTTAACCAAGGTGGCACTACACATATTGACCATGTTCAGATCTACTTACAAGGGGGTCACCTTTTTCTACTATGAACATTATTAAAACTAAGTATTGTTCCTGGATCACCAATGAGAATGTACATATGTGCATGAAAATGGCACTAATTCCATTTAAACCAATATTCAAACTACTGGTAGGACAGTCAAAGGACCATTTTTCTCATTAGACAGGGAAAGTAGGTGTTCTGGTGGAATAATAAAATGGAAAGAAAGTAGAAGATAATTATTTGTTTAATTATTAACAGTTTTTCTTCAAAAAGAGTAGAGGTAAAGTAGTGAAATGCAAGAATAAATAAATAAATGCATATCAGGGTGACTTCCAGATCTTGGGCACTTTTTCAGAAATTCAGTTTTGATTTAGGAGATTCTATTTTCTGTTCAAATGTGGTTGGGATTGGCCTACTTTTTGATTGATTGAATAGTTACATATTTGTCTAACATGTTTATTTTAAAGATTGTTTGTATTCCACACACATACAGTATACAGCCATGGTCAAAAGGTTTGTGGATGACACAAATATTAATTTTCACAACGTCTGCTGCTTCAGTGTTTTTTTTAGATTACAAGCATTTCATAAATGTCAAAGGCTTTCATTGACAATTACAGGCTTTCATTGTAATTACAGTGAAAGAGTGAGTATTTGCATGACCCACAAATGCAAATAAAGTCACTGGGGTGTCAAACAATATCTATTTTTCTAAGGAGATTAACATGCTTTATAAAACTGGGCAGAAAAACAATGTAATGCAAAGTAAGAGAGATAAATATTGTGAGAGAACCGAACATCTAGTAATGTGTGTGTCTGTATGTGTGCATGTTTGTGTTTTAGCAAATTATTTAAACTAGCTAAATTAACATGTTTTAATAGCTGTAAATGACTGTATGATACAAACATCAATTATTCATTGACTATATTTAAAACCGTTTTAATAATTAATTATACTATATGGCCAAAATGTATGAGGATCCCTAATCAATCATACGTTTGTTATCTAAGCTTCACTTCCTATTGGTACAGTAGCTGGGGGTAGTAGGACAGTGAATTATATTGTTATATTGGCAAACGTTTGTGGACATCTGACCATCACACCCAGTGTTATTATTATTATTATTATTATTATTATTATTATTATTATTATTATTATTATGATGATGATGATTAATAATAATAATCATTTATGTTAATATTTTACAATTGTAGTTCAGTGATATCATTGTTGTTACTCTCATACTGCACACTTCCACTTTAGTTATCCACATTGCATACACATCTTGCTCCTTAACTGTAATCCACATATAATCTTAGTTTTAATATTTATTTTATTGTATGACAAGATTGGGATGTGTAATTGATATAACAGCCTAATAACCTTAACTCATATGTTATGTGAAACAGAAAGCCTGCTAATAAATCACAAACTGAATGCAAATGTAAAACAAATAATTTGGACATACAAGATAAATGACCCTAAATAATACTGCTTTAACAAAATGTAAATGCATCTTTAAAAGTGAGAATGAAAATATTTATTGAGAGCAGATCAGTCTAAAGAGTACACATTAGAAAGTAGCACAAAAAAAGCTATGTAGAATTCACACCCTGTCCAAACTGTCCCTTTAAGTGTCATTCTGTCTGTCATTCTGTTATTTGTTTTGAAAAATGTAATTCGGTAATTGTTATGAATTATTCACAACAGTTAAATTAATAGAAAATGTACATGATTACAAGTGTAATTAATGTAAGTCTGGACTATCCAGTGGATTGTCTGCGCGTATAAAGCTATATACTGATAATGGCACTCTTTATTCAGACTTCTTCTCTTTTCGTCTCTTCATTGCCATGACCCTTATGTGACCCTTACATGATAACTTTGACTTACATTATGATAGGAGAGTGACTGCATTTTAGGGTGGACTGAAATGTCCATGTAAAGGGAAGATGCAATGTACAATATGGATAGCCTCTATAAAATGTATTTGAGTTCTGACTTGTTTTTTTCCCAGAATTCTCACTATAATTACAGAATCCGCTCTAGCACTAGGTTGTGTGATGCTCTTTCAACCCCAAAGAATACTGCTTGCCATTTCCAGTCTAGTTGTTTACTTTGAGTGGCTGGCTAGCTAGTGGGTTCTTGGTAGCTTTTTCACATTGAGAGTACATAAGAAAATGTGTTTTCAAAAGCAATAGAAGAAATATTCAGAACATTGCTGTGTCTCACTTTGTTCCACATAATCCAAATTTAACGAATAAGAGCATTTTATGTTCTCCATGTTAGTCAGACTGCTACAACCATTAGTTGTTTTGTTATACAGTATTTGTAGTTGTGTATATATGATGCTACATACAAATTAGAATCTTTTTCTAATTTGCTTGTTGGCAAACTGCAAATCCAGTGAACATGCATCATGTTCAATCTGGGGAGGTCCTGCAAAAATTTGGAGTAGAATATTGCCATTGTTTTAGCAGAAATAATAATAAAAAATATGACTGAACATAAATTCTAAAAAGAAATATGACTGAGCATGAATGCTATAATGTGTACCTGTATGAATAATCTTTTATGTTTGTCTTCATGTTAAACATAAACTGCCTGGCCCAAAAAAACATCACATACTATAGCACACAAGCTTATGCAGTGTCAAAACATTTATTTCCATCCAAAGTCACATTAATTTCTTTCCAAGATCTTGTATTGATGATGGAGAGTCTTTTCCAGCACATTCTAAAAATTCCTAGTGGGCTTAAGGTCTGGACTGTCCAATCCAGGTGTAAAAAATATGTCTCATGTTCCCTGAACCACTCTTTCACAATTTGAATATAATGAATTCTGGCTAATTTGTAATCTTGGAATATGTTCATGCCATCAGGAAGAAAAAAACTCTAATGATAGAAAAACCTGGTCATTTAGTATGTTCAGGTAGTCATCTGACCGCTGACCTTTTTTGGGCTCATATCATTGCTGAACCTAGATCTGACCAACAGAAGCAACCCTGGATTATATAACACTGCCTTCATAGGCTTGTAAGCTATGCTACGGTTACATGACAATATGATGACCATAGGAAGAAATCCTGAGAGGAACCAGTCTCGACTGGAAACCCATCTTTATTTGGGTGATACGAAATAGTATGAACATAAATCCATGTCCCTGTTATGCTGCATGTGTGCTATAAGTCCATTTTTGTTTTGAAGAATCACAAAACAAAACACATCAAATTTTACTTAAAATTTTGCACACATGATGTATACAATCAGTGTATATTTTATGCAGAGTGCAAGCAGGGACTCCAAAAGGCTTGAATAAATAAATAAATTTTCAGCATAGATTTGGTACTGTATGTGTCCTTATAACTTTCTTTGTAAGAAAGTTGTTGTCCCTGTTTTTTTCATAATATGAGGTACCAACAAACAGCTTCCACCCTTTCATTGAAGTAGGCTTGGTGGATCCTAAAACACCACTTCACTACAGTTCACTTAGGTACCGTGACATGGACCATTAAGTACTTTATAGGCCAACATTAGTATTTTAAAAACAATGCAAAGTTAATTGGAACCAGTGCAGAATAGATAAGATAGGGGTGATGTGCTTATATCTTTTGGTTCTAGTAAAGACTCATTCTCTAACTTGAACTTGTTTACGCAGGTAACAAAGGCATAAATTAGTTTCTCTACATCAAGTAGTGACATTATATTCCATATCTTGGCAATATTTCTGAGATGAAAAAAAGACAATTCTAGTAATATTATCTGCGTGAACTTCAAATGAAAGACTGGATGAATAATCAAACCCGGGGCTTTTACTGCTGCACACACGAAATAGAAAAGGGACAGCCAGAGTTACTGTGTTATCAGAAAGCTTAATTCTAGCTCCATGAGGTCCTAGTAAAGTTACAGTCACAGTTACCTAGTCCAGTAGTTGATTTAAGATTTTAACTCATATTTGTTTGTTTGTTTGTTTGCAAAAAAAAAAAAAGTTTTCTATGCCCAAAAATAAAACACAAAATGTTAAATGCATTTTGATCAGAGGACAATGTGTTACAATGAAAAACAAACAAACAAACAAATAAAAAACTAAAAACTTTGATTGTATTGCATTCAATTTCTTATTGTTTTCACTGAAAACAAGCAGTTTGGAATAAAAATCAAGTCAATAAGAAAGGGGTTGCTTTATATGAATGCATTATATGCGTCCGGAAAAAATATTCTTTCTTTACTTCTCCGCTTACAGCCATGTCACTGAGTATAGGTTAGGGATGGTACTGCATACATGTAGTTGTGTCATAACAGCAGTACATAAGAAAAACAGAAATGCAGTGTAACAAGGAATTACAATCTCTTCCCAATTCTTCAACAAAAAGCATTCCCATGCTGATAAGAAGATAGAGAAAACAGAAAAGATAACACAAATACAACACAAATAAAGTATATCAATATAAAATACGGGAGCCATATTTTAATGTGTCAATCAACATTTATTTTTATATAATCAGATTTGGGCAGAAAATTGAAGGCTTTTCGCATTTTAGTGGTAAAACATCAACAATTGGGCGATCATAACTAAACAGAAATCAAAGTACACACCTTTCATTTTAGGGTATTATAGTCATGAGAGAAAGGTTACACCTTCTTCAATTCTATTTGTTTTGATAACACTTTTGAGAAGAAGTGATTCTTTAAATCATTCTATAAACAATTAAATAAAAATAAAAAGTTAGATGACAATAAAACATTGCAGTTGTTAGAATATGGTTTTCTTCTTCAAAAAGGAATGCAGAAATAAAATGAGTGCACCCTTCTTTTTTCGCAATGATTAGGAGAGTAAATATGAACCCTGTGCTACTATTAAGATGCACAAGATCAGTTAGTCATCAAGAAATATAATTACCTCTATTAATTTTTTCTCATACATACACACTTTCAAATATTTTCTTTTCTTTTCTTTTCTAAAAAAAAAAAAAAATTTCTTTAATTTTTTGTGAAGCTGCTTTGAGACAATGACCATTGTTAAAAGCGCTATATAAATAAAATTGAATTGAATTGAATTGAATACTTAACTTGACCTGACCAATAGTTTGGGGATGTCCAAAATGTCACAAATTAAGTGCATATTATCAAATATTGACCTGCCAGGCACACAGTACATCTGGCCAAAGTGAGTGACTCTAATGCTTTTGAAAACAACTTGCAGTCAGTGCACAGCAGTAAAGCTTGATGTCAGTTCTTCATGTCTGTGAGGTCTGGGAGACCATCTATGCCTAGCGCCCAGCCATTCTTCATACCTTAAATACCCTCTTGAAACTCCCTTGTCAGCTTCCAACATGCCTGTATGTTCTGGGAGCTTTGGTAAGTTATTGAGAAAGCTCTTCTCTAGTGCTTTCTGTATAATAACAATTGCTGCTATATATCAGCAAGTGGCCCCTGACCACTTGCTGCTATACAGCTTAGACTAGAAGGTGACTGTGTGCTTACTAATCTGAGTAGGCTCTAATAGGAGATCCCCTGATCCGGTTTATCAGCATGCATGAATCTTTTCTGTCCATTTCTTTGCTCAAGACCAAAAAAGAACCTAGATTGAGCGTCCATCTCAGTGATGCTTATGAAGTGTAAGCGGACCAGCGCCCCCTGTACTGTGACGTCTAACACATCATTCATAGCAGCTTTTTACTTTTTAAAGGCTTCAATATGCCCTCAATTTCCTGTGTGCTCAAATGCTGGAGCTTCATTATTCCTATCTCCAAAGCTTTTCAGTCATCTAGCAGTGTCTCTTAGAACATAGAGTTTACATCTAGTTTAAGAACATTCCAAAAATGAATAAAAGACTAAAAGAATAAAAGGCATCTTGTAAAAGTGCAGTCTCAAAATGCCATTTACATTACTTTTATTGTCATCATCTGAAATGCCACTAGTGCCATGCTACTGGAAAAAAAAAAACCCTCTGTAAACAAAGGTGTAAAAACATAAAACAATCTAATCTTGACATGGAGAGCATGTGATCTCCACAGTGTTACATCCCAGTCTAGGGTTGGGCCGTACAGCAAGTGATTGGTTCGGGGTTCTATTTTAAACTGTATGAAGGTGGAATATAATGGTGTAATATAGCAAAAAGAACTAGACAGATACTTACAAAATACAAAATATATACAAAATATAGATACAAAAAGACAAGGGGGCTGTTGTCGCTAAGTCAGTTAGACGTAACAACAGTAAGCCCATGTTTCCCCTTTAAAAGCTCTCCAAATGTTTCTTAGTTCATAGGTCTCTATCAACTCCAACCATCTCTTACCAGAGGCCAAATGAGATTCTGCATGGTTCCTATTTAGGTTATAAAATTTCCCACCCAGATTTAATGTTAGTAGCGGTGGATTTAGCAATTTAAAACAGAACCTGACAAATAACCTTCACTGTCTGATTCCCTTTTATATATCCTAAGTTTATTTGGCTTGTTTGTCTTATGTTGTGATGTTCTTACACATCACAACATAAGACAAACAAGACATCAATATCTCTCTGAGCAGTGCCATCATTCCTACACGCTTCAACACCATTGTCCCCATACTGAAGAAGTCTTCTGTGTCCCATCTTAATAACTACCTCGCTGTTGCACTCACACCTATCATCATGAAGTGCTTTAAGCGGCTTGTCGTGAGACACATCAAGACTCTGGATAATCAACTGTCATTCTCCACACATGTAGCTAACCTTAGAATTCGCTTATTTCTTCCTACACAAGCTACTCAGTTGCTTGTTCAGTCCCTAGTTACTTCATGACTGGACTATTGCAACTCACTCCTGGCAAGCCAGCCTCTATACACCATTTGTCCTCTGCAGCTGATCCAGAATATGGCTGCAGATCTTATTTTTGGATACAATATTTTTGTTGCTACTTTAAGAAGAAATGTTTACTGTTTCTCATCTATCATCTCACGAATAAGTTACTTGCACTACCTCAGCTCATTAACTTATTACCTCATTACCACAGATAATTGGATGGGGGGATATTGTTGTTTTGTTGTTATTCTTGTTTGCACATTTTCATGTGTATTGTCTGTTGTATTTTGTTGTCTTTTGTATAGTACTGAGATGGTGTTATCGTTATGATGTTAGTTTTTTATTGTGTCAGCTAGTTAGCTAAATAGGTAAATAGATGTCTTATGTCCTATTCGCATGGTACTAGTATTATATGGGGACCTCGTGTGATTTGTAATAATTGTGGAGGTTGTCTGTGATCTTAATCCAGTGCGAATCGGCCATGTCTGTAAATTGTAAGGTAAAAATTCCTCTGCAAATTACCTACATGTTTTGCCGAACACTGATGTCCTGTGATAATATTATTCCCGCGTGAATCAGCATGTCTGTAATCTGCCCTGTATTTGGAGGCGCTGTATATAAATTTTTCAAGGTTTTTGTTTCCTGTGCACCTTTTTATCCGTCTTCCGCGAAGAATTGAGGCTGCGTTAAAGTTTAAAAGTTTTTTGTATGCAGGGTTATATCGCTATACACCATACAACAATACAATGTACAGAAAGATAAAGCTGAATACCATCAGAAGAGCAAAAGTAAAAAGAATAATTAGAAAGCAATGGATGACAAGTATATCAGCATGTATGGAGTAAATACTCTGCTGTTTATATCATACAGCTAGACATACAGTATAATGGCATTTCCAAACAATAGCTGATTGAAAATAATGCACAATTAAACAAAACGATTTACGGCATAATTCAAGGTTAATGTGTTACAGAGAAATTAAGCGTACAGCTCGAGCTATAAGATTTTAACCCGGTGAAATGTAAATGAAACAGGCCACAAAACTATATTTGTTTCTTTTTTTTATCCATCTAACCGGACATCCATATATTCTCGTTCTGCCTTACACACAGTCTGCATACAAACACACACCGTTTAGTTTCACCATGTACTGAACTGAATATGGTTGAAATGACAATAAATACCTATTATGTGTGTGTGTGTGTGTGTGTGTGTGTGAGAGAGAGATAATAAAACCTCTTTCTCTCTTAGGCAGTGTGAGGTTGGTAAATGGTGGAAGTCGCTGTGCTGGGAGAGTGGAGGTTCTTCATGATGGACAGTGGGGAACAGTGTGTAGTGATGGCTGGAATATGGATGAGGCTGCAGTGGTGTGTAGAGAGCTGCACTGTGGGGAGGCTGTAAATGTAAAGTCTAATGCTCACTTTGGACAAGGATTAGGACCAATCTGGATGGACGAGGTGGGCTGTAGTGGAGTTGACACTGAGAGCTGTACTGTACGTCAGATGGTTGGGGGAATCATAACTGTGATCATGTTTTTGATGCTCGAGTCACCTGCTCAGGTAAATAACTGAATTTAGGGGAAAAAAAAAAAAAGTTACATTATCAGTATGATGTAACTATAATTCTATCCAT
>JAOVVB010000041.1:24559355-24569922 GCA_028570985.1 Heterobranchus longifilis
CTATAACATAATGAATTTTATGATGAAGGCCTAATATGAGCTTCCCCTGTTTCAAAAGCTAGCAGCCGCCACTGATTTGGACTGTGGGAGGAAACACATCAACCACAGGGAGAACATGCAAACTCCACACACAAAGACTCAAAAATGGGATTCAAATCCTAAACCCTGGAGGTGTGAATCCACATTGCTAACCACTACACCACCATGCTGCTAGAGCAGTTACATTATCTCCATGCTCTTTAATATAATAAATGTGTCCTCAAAAACATGAATGTAAAAAGCATTAGGGTAGTATTTTTTTAAGGATTTTTTTTTTTTTTTTTACTAGTAGCTGTTTCCTTTTAACATAAAACTTTAACCTAGATGTGTGTTTAAATGATTATAACTTACAATTCACAATTTATAATGCTGAGTACAGTATTTATTATACATTAAAGTCACTGGGTAAGAGAAAAAAAATGTTTTAATGCACCTTTATTTTAGAATCATAAAATCCACTGTGACCTCTGGGGTCTGAGGGTGTTTTGGGGCTCTGGAGAAATTTTGACATGCCTTGATATTTGTGCATTTTTCAGTTGCTTATAAACATACTGTATAAATGGCTAAAGGCTGATTGCTCCGCACAAATTGGGCTACAATAATATGTGAGCAGCAGGTACATACAAATGTACAAGTTTGTATTTTTGAGGAAATAACAAATATGCATAGTTATTGAAAAAAAAGTAAGGCCACAAACTAACTTGTCTAAAAGACTTTTGCTAACTGGATCTTTAGGCCTAGTTTCAAAATGATGTCGAAATTATCCAGCTTACCCATTCAGAAAAAACAGTATATTAATTAAATTCTTCAGAGATGCTTTTTGTTTAGTACGGCTATATGTGAGGAGGCATGAATGATTATGAATTATGCTGTACACCAGAGAAGACAAAGAGCTGCATAATGAGCTACATAATAAGCCTTTCAGGCAGGTATGTGACTGAGAGGAAAATCCTACAAAAACATATTTGAGAAAAAAAGAAATAATATATATTGTAGTTTATTTAGAATGTAGTCTGTGAGGTAAAATAAATCAAGATTTACTTGTGAGAATCTCAGGAACCGATAAAAACCATGCAAATACAGACATTCAGGGTAAAACTGTGCAAACAGAAACAGAGATAAAGATAAAAAAGGTATAAGGTATAAGTCCACTCTTACACCCTATACATAATCTCCTTGATCACATAACGCAGAAAAAATATCCAGGATTGAGAGGAGAGGGACACAGATAATCTTATACACAATACTTGAATTTACACATGAATCATGTGGTGGTACAGAAGGTACATTCATGGCAAAACAGTGCAAATAGGAACAGTGCAAGATAAAAGTGTGTTAGGTTTACAGAAAGTTACTCTTACACCACACTTAGAATAGAAATAGTGATATCAAAAAGTCATGAAATCAATCAAAGATTTCTAACCCTGTGAATGTACAGTAAAGGGCTTACATATGCCATCATCATTGAGATTACAACCCCAGTGCACCAGTACAGGTTAAACTGTTCTAATGAAAGAACTTTAAAAAAAATCCCCACTATATATATAGGGGTATACTGAACAATCATGGTTGCTGTGATTATTAGGATGACTGTCATTGCTTTTTTCTTAACGTGATTGGCCTCCTCTTTTTCTTTTCCTTTGTCACTTGGTCCAGAGTTCTTCAACGCTTTAAATATGGTTAGGGAGCAAAAAAATTTAATGAACAGGAGAACTGAATACAGTGGCAGGTAAACACAAAGAAACAAGTACATATTGTTGGAGAATAGAATAGACCTACAAAATAAAGCAAAGCCAAGAACTGTCACCCAAATTACAGCAGAACATGCCAGTCTGTATCTCAGTGGTTTGTATTTCAAGAAGGAAACAGGATAAAGCACTGCCAGGTAGCGCTCCATGCAGATTACACAGTTTATGAGAGGACGAGCAGTGCTGGGTTGTGCTATCACAAAAAACATTGCATTAAAAAGTATTGGAAATTTCAAAGAAGCGATGTAGAGCACACTACCCAAGCAGAAGATAATTTCACAAACAGTGAGATTAAGGGTGAAGAACTCTGCGACTATTCCACTTCCTTTTCCTGTACAAATAAGCCACAAAACATAGGAATGTATTGGAAGGCCCAAGATGATATTGGAAGAATAAACCACAATGTAGACGTATGTTGCTACAGGAGTGTAGTTTGTACTGTTGCTGACAGGGTTTGGTGAGGTAGAAGGCTCAAGAGTGAAGTTCATCTCTAGAAAAGTTCTTTGTTTCTAACCACAAGATTAAAAAAGAATTATATTTTTTGAACAAAAGAAAGATAATTGTATGATTATATACAGCATACTGTATTCATAGCATTTAATCATGAATTTAATTGATTGTATAAATTCAATCAAAGGATCAAATAAATCACAAATATGCTTATTTTGATGAATCAAATATAATTTAAAAGTAAGAAATCTTAAATCAATCATATCTTCTTCAACCTTTGTTTCTTATCATACAGTATAATTGATTTAGGGCTATATTTTTAACTGCTAGTTGGAATGTTGTTCATATGTTTCATTTGAATCAAACTTTAGTACAATATGTTAAATAAAGACATTACTAATTGCATGATTAAATATGCAGTATTTAGACACTTTACAGAGTCAGATGTGTTAATAGAAAGATAAATATCTAAATAAAATCACAGCTTGAATGTATACATACTGTGTAGAGACAGATGATGTTGTGACTCCCCAGGATGGTCAAGGAAAGCAAGATGTCTGGTTTATTTACTTTCAAAGACCTCTTTATATGTTATCGAATTTACACACATTAAAATTTATGGTCATTTCATTTGCAAAGCATGTATGATAGCTTTATGGTAGCATATGTCTTTTAAACACACAGCACATTTTGTTCCTGTTTTAATTTATTTATTTAAACTACACAAAAAATATATTTATGAACAAATTGCTAGATTTATATATTCAATATTTTACTTTAGTAACAACATCTATTTTACAAATTACAGTGTATTACATTGTATTATGCAATGTATTACAGTTCATACTGATTGGAATGCAAACAAACAAAAAGCTTATGGGAATAGCTATGGAGTTCTGTCTTTTTCAAATCAGTTCATGTCTATTCAAAACAGACCATATTTTGTCTGATCATTACTGTTCATATATATAAAAAGCCCATTGCAAAAATTAGGTTACCAGTTGGTTTCACCTAATCGAAAAGCATACTGTCCAGTCTCCAAGCTACAGTAAATTGTAGTAATACTCAAAAAGTTGTAAATTGTCACCAAATTAACATTAATTTAGACGTTAATAATGAATATGCAGCTAGCACCTCTAAACTGAAGCTAGGGCTCCTACATATACTGTCTGTCAAAAAAAGTAATCAAATAAATGAATAAAATATGATAAAATAACATTGTACACATCAAGATTTCATTGACAACCTTTAACTTTGATTACAGTGCATAGTTGGGAGGTACATTCACGTGTGAAAATGATTCCTCATGCTCTCTGAACCACACTTTAACAACTTGCAATATGCATGTTCCATCAGGAAAAGAAAACGGTCCATAGATGTAATAACTTGTCTATTCAAAACATTCAGCTAGTCAGCTGACTCCATTTTATTGCCACATAACAATGCTGAGACTAGACCTGACCAACTGAAGCAAGAGGCTTGTATAGTGGACACTATGCATGATTGATGCATCACTTCAAGTTCTTTTGTTCTTACATTGATGTATCCATCACTCTGGTATAGGGTCAATCTGAACTCATCAGACCACATGATGTTTTACCTTTGCTCTAAACTCTAATGGTCCCTAGCAAATTGGTGTGTTTTCTATGGCCACACACCTGTTTAGTCCAAATACATTTGTTATTAAACATACCATTGATTTCTACTGTCAATTGTCTACATCTTTACTAAATGTTTAAGTGATTCTTTGCAAATTCCTTTCATTTTTTTTCACCACATTTCTTCCACAAAGTTGAAGGTTCAGCACAGTCCTTAATTGTTTTAATAATGTGGTAGATAGCTCCTAACCCAATTCCAAAAATTTCAGATCTCCTTAATTGTTTTCAGTGTTTGATGCAGGTCAATAATTTGACTCCTTTGGACATGGACTTTTTTTGGCCAGGCAGTATAAGGCTTATATCATATAGTGAATTAAACTATTACTGATAAGCAAAAGTCAAATTGTTTTAAAGAAATCATACAGCAGTGTCACAGTGTTTTGACTGATTACACCCATGCTGATCAGCATTCTCAATCAACTCAATGCCTGTGGCCTGTGCTGTGACTAAGTCCTCAAAAGAGTGCTCTCCATGCATCCCAGTTCTGGGCCAGGTGCTCCAGCTGTCTCCAGGAGTGGTGTGTTCTTGTGGTGTGTTTTTTCTTGGCCAAATTTAGAGAATCTTTTGGAGGCAGCCGCTAGTAATTGTTAGGATTCTTTGAATGTTAATTGTGATGGTTTTCAAAGTCTAAACTCCATAAAGTAAAACAGATTCCATTTCATGAGATTATAGTCATTTGGCCTAATCCAAGTAGAAAACATCTCTCATTATTGATCAGGCATGTATTTTATTGTCTTCAAAGAAACTTGAATTACATTTACATTTAAGCATTTAGACCAAATGTGTAGTTCAAAATGAAACTACCCCTTCTGGATCTGACTGTAAGCATTCTCTTCGACCAAGTGGCAGAGCTCATGGCATTGCAATTAATTATAATGGTATTCCATGCACAAAAACCTGGTTAAACTCATTTGAAGTACTTTTAAGCAATATTTATATGTTTTTTCTATATGCTGCAGACAATTGTGTTTAAAAGATGAATACAAGACAATAAACAGATCATCGTTTCATCGTTACATCAAGATGAATTAAACAACTTAAAGAACCTAACAGTAGCAACATGGTGGTGCTAGGGTTTGAACCAGTGACCTTCTAAACTGCCGGCTAACCACTAAACTATTCCCTGCCCTACGTGATGTTGCAATAATATATAATATTGTTTGAGTTTTGTTAATATTAAACATATTCAAACTCATTCTTTTATTGCATTTTTGTAGTCAATCATACTGGCAATAACCTACTGTAAAATGAAGGAATCAGTGTTGAGATTTGCTTTTTTTCTATTATTATAAAGAACGTTAAGGACCATAAGAAACATTAAAAAAATGTGTTCAATTTAGAAGGCAACATCAGCCTCCTTCTGTACAAGTTTCATTTTTGCCAGGTAGTTGCCAATAGCATCTTATTTTAGTAGTCTGTGAGTTAACTAGTAGTCACTGCATCTGTTTGGGTTAAAAGATGCCAGCTAAAACAAATTATTTTTTTTAAAACAATTCTTTTTGGTCTTTTTGGTGTTTTCTTTTAGCCAGGCAGTATATGTTGCTGCATGAACAGTCCTGTTTGTAACAATAACACTAGTCAGTGCAAATTAATTTTAATTTGTTTAAATTTAATAGGGTTTCCATCCCCATTATTTCTTTTTATTGGAACTGACCTAGCACATTCTATTATTTTGCATTTAGTGCACATGCATAATTTAATAAAGCGGCCAGAAAGTTAATTAAGGTAATAACAAGTCAAGTCAAGTCAAGTCAAGTAGGCTTTGTCATTATGGTTGTCATTAAGGTGTTTCTCCAGGACCATGGTGTAACACAGAGTGTGCAGAAAATATACTTAGTTTTAATCACAATTTTATTTTATTTCTAGATTTCTTTAAATTGTTTAATTTGCCATTATGCCAATGTATGATGTGCTCTACTGTAAATAAAACCATAAAGGTTTCATGGGTAAGCGGACACATCTGCTATGCTTATAGCTCACCTGTACATAGTTTGTTTTTATAATATTAAAAAAAAAATTTATATTAAATATATACAATTTTAAATTTATAATAAATTCCCCTAATGGGGAATCAAAAGAGAGAAAATTAGGTATGTTTACTGTCAGTAATAGATAAGGCCAGCCAAGCTCTCTAACCTCTCTTTTAACCTTAATCACTACCACCTGGAGCTTTGTTAGAAAGCTCTGTCCATGCCTTTTTTGTTTACCTACCAGAACATCTAGATAAAAAGGCATTAGAATAAAATAGTTTCTCTATATTGTCTACTGACATGAAACATTTTGTCTAGTAATATTACGTATACACGTTCCAAATGACAGGAGAGAGCTGGAGAGTATTGCAATTTTGTTGTGTTCACACAATTACTATAATGTCCTTGAATCTTCAATTTATGAAAGGAGAACAGAGGAACAACACAGTGAATGAATTCTCAAATGTTTCCAATTGTCTTTCATTTCTGCAGACTCACCAGAAAAAGCAGCAATACTTTATACCACGGCCAGCCTTGGAACTTGGCACAGATGTGCCAGCTTCTTTAAGTTAGAAATGATATAATGTCTAATGTTCTTTACACATTCGTTAGCTTTATAGAACTGAGGCTCCAACATTTTATATACTAAGGAGAATATTGATGGTGTGAAAAGCTACATTACGGTCAAGTAACACAACAAGCCTACATTCGCATAGATATATTTCCTGAATGTTATTTAATGTTATGGATATTACCCCCATGTAGTCACGAGTTTAGCTGCTGTGCCGCATAAAGTGGATTTTTTAGGCACTGGAATATAGTTGGACAGCTGACAAGGTTTGAGGTCAGGTTGTTTATGATTTTGCTACGGAAATTTGTGTAATTAGTTCAGTCTCTGATGGCATGGTGGCTTATTGTCTATCCCTGTTACCTCATCCCTACAAAGTTAGGGAACTGAATCCCAGTTTCCAGGGTAAGGGTTAAATCGGCCTTATTCAAATTATTTTTATATTAGTTTAGACAAATGTTGGGTGGCTGAATGGCCTTTAAATGCCATCACAAAATTGGATCGTAGCACTGATCCAAAAAATGAACAAGAAATATCTTTTATAACTACTGATTTCACACATAAAATTCTGTATTTCCCTATTCCTAACCATTCAAATGGATGATGATATTATTTTACCAATAGTAATATGAAGCAGTTTCATTTCATTTCTGATTCCCTGCCCTAGCTGGCTTTTTTATTCCCATTTTCCAGTTCTTGCCCTACTGTTTGCCCTGCTGTCTATCTGCCTGAATGACCTTATAAGTAAACGAATGCAGAATACACAGAGCAAATGGTTAACTAACATATATTTTTCTACTTTTATTTTTAATAAACTTTATCTAGCACAATGGGCACAAATCAGAAGCAGGGCTTCTTTAAAGTATATGGATGCAAACTGAAATAACAGACCTTTTAACTATACAATACTCTATATGGAGGGATGGATAAATGAATGAATAGATAGATAGATAGATCTTATAAAAAAATTAATTATAGCTCCACCTCCTGCTGTTTCCCCACTATATATACTGTGTATACACAAGGGACAACGTGTTGAGTTTTGTTGTATACAAAACCCTGTTCATTGCAAAGAATGCTGAAGATCATGGGTGACAAAAACAATACAATATGTTTAGTTTTCTGTATCATCAGCCTCCTAATGCACCAGTTTCACTATTCCACTGTATTTGACGACATCACCTTGTCATAGTAAAGGTAGGCACAATATAGCATCATTATACTGGACCCATGTCCCTGGTCCCATAAAGTTAAAAGATTCAGAAATCCCAATGTAGAAGGGTCCAAATAAATGTAAACTGCTTCCTGTAGCACAAAACACACATGCCTGAAGTGAGTGTATGAAGTGCTGGAATGTATGAAGTGTTGAACATACTTGTACTACAGTATAACTATAGCTATAATCATATGTGCGTTCTTAAATTGAACACATTTTGCAATATTTCCATAGTTCAAGTATATGCTAACCATAGTTAGGCTAGAATTATCAACAAAAAATAACAATGCAAATTTAAGCCAGCCAAAGTATGTACTGACAGTGGCAAATGACCAGACAATATTAGACCATTACGTAATGGTGAATTCAAATGACAGATACTGTGTCTACATCTCACATAGGTGACCAACTGGTTTAAAAAACAATATTTGAATGATAGATATGCTCCATTCACATTGTTTGTTAAGCTACCATTGCAGAGAAAATCTGCAATTAAAATAACAGATGACATCAGATGTATTCTTGTTTACTATGTAAAGGAAAACATCATGCGACTTATTAAAAGAAAAAAATATATAATAATTTAAAGATACTGATATCCGAGGGAATTAATTAATAGGATAAATATAGACAGAATGGCAGAGAATAAGGCTTGGGTACAAAGCTTTATTAAGACATGACCACTTTGCTCTTTCCCTAAATGTTGTACCCAATTTAAAACTATAGTACATAAAAAATGTGCTTTACTCTTTTATTAATTGTTCATTAATTATTTTATTAATTTTGATACAGTAACTCAGTTACTCACAGTAACAATAAAAGTATTTTATGAGTTTGCACTTAAACATTCATGTAAGCAAGAAAGGCTTAAAACTATTAGTGTAGTAATAGCTAAACTTGCTGGTCATTACTTCAAAATAAAATTGCCTTATCAATTTTCACTTTCTAAAATCAAGGAGTTCTATTAGGCCAGAATGATTTATATGCTGGGCCACCAGCAAGGTTTTGGTAGTTAAAATTGGTTACCATTTTAGCTCATTATCTTGTATTTTAAAAGCTAGTACTGAAAATAGTGTGTGATGTAAATACATGGACTGTGTAGTGTTATCTTTAAACGCATTTACATACAAGAGACAAAAATAATCCATTTACCAAAAACATGTAAACACATTATTTTACATTTATTAAATATCTGCTGTGTTGTCTAAAAACACAACACGAACCTTTTATATAAATGCACTGGCAATAAATGCATATTTTTTTAAAGTAATCAATGTAATGCAATGTAATTTAATGTAATGTAAATCAATTAAAATAAATTTTTTTAAAAAGCATAGACCATCATAGCTGGTCATCAGCTTGACCAGCAATTATACCAACATATGTTGTGTTTTGGTGCTGGTATGCTGGGGACCAGCATCAGTAAAGTGACCAGCATACCAGCACCAGCATTTATAAAATATTTAAAATATTTATGCTGGTCACCAGCATACCAGCAAAATGTATGCCGGTCACCAGCATACCAGCACCAAAACACAACATATGCTAGTATAATTGCTGGTCAAGCTGGTCACCAGCTATGCTGGTCTATGCTGTTTATTTCAGCAGGATGACCAACAAATATTTTATAAATATCTCAGTTTGATTTGACATTTTCCCACCAACTTTTTTGTTACAATTTTAACTCTTTAAAAAAAAAAAATCAATTTTTTATGAAATGTAGCCTATTCCTTATTACATTAGTTTTTTCACTTAAAAATCAAGTGTAGCATTTAAACAATACAAACTAATTTCAAATACAAGGGGTTAACATTTAACTTAAATAAAAAGCAAATTTTTTGAGCAGCACATAACTCTGTCATCAGCCTTAATTATTCTTTCTATTTTTTTAAATTATTTCTAATTAGCAATTAATTCACCATATCACATGAAAATTTGTAAATAGTACAGAGTGCGCCATGTGGGATTAGAAAGAAACTGTGACATTTTACTGCCTGTAAAAATTCCTCAAAAATCAACTTGACAGTGAGCGCACGGGTTGAGTGGCTGCGAGTATGCGGCTACTAATTAGCACTCATGGTGAGACTGGTGTAAGCCTTTTTAATGAGTGGGATTGACATTAATTTGGTTATAGTTTGGAGAAAAAGGCAGGTCAAAGGTTTATATAACGTACATAATCTTTGATTATGTAATGAAACTTCTGCGCTCTATACAGGATTGTTTATATCTGAGTTAATTTTCCCCCATAAAAAATATGTTAAATAATATTAATCTTTTGTTTATTTAAATCTTATATTAAGAAATAGTAGAATGAAATGAATTAGATAAGATATTTTTACTCGCTAAGATTGCTTTTTTTTTGTAGCGAGTGCCTTTTAACACTGTTCCAATGGTGGCAAATTTATATACATTAGTCAACCATCACTGGCCACTCAATCAAATGTTAGTCTGACTTTGTGAATAGTTTTATCATGTTGATAATATTACATGGTGGTAAGTCATACATTTAGCTTAGTAAAATTCCTTAGGTGATACCTTAGATAAAGTTGTTATTATCATGGCAATATAGATGAAAATGGACACAGTAGATTGTCTATTGAATCATTTTATTCTCTCACTTGTGTTCTGCAAATAAAGCCATTAAAAACCTTGTTTACAGTGCAGGCAGAGGTCATGTTGATCCAATATGCTAGTGTGGTCAAGTGGGTCAAGTTCCCGCCTATGATTTACCACATTAGCCTATCAGAGCTTGGTACAGGTTATTTAAAGGCTGCAACTAGGCTACCTGGGATGCGTCATTGCTTGGTCCGCCCCCTTGGTGTGTGGGGGTCTCTGGTTAGCAGCTGGAATAGCACCTTTGCAGCTTCACAGCAGTGTGCAGGATACCAGGGATATGTCATTGCCAGCTCCGCTTTTGG
>JAOVVB010000041.1:24570022-24580266 GCA_028570985.1 Heterobranchus longifilis
CAATGGGCCAAGGCCGTTTAAGCAGCCTAGCTCTGCTGGCCATTGAGAGGACACTGGTCAAGTCACTGGAAAAGACGTCTAGTTGGTACGACAGGGTCACAGACCATTTTCTTGAAAAGGAACGTAAATGAGCTTCCCCTATTTGACAGACCAGTAGCCGCCACTGAAGCATATTATACTTGCTTTTAAAATTAAATCTTTTCTATTTTAATTATAGAGTTAAAATAATATAATAAACAACCAGGCAGTGTATAAGTGCAATGAATCTATAGCCCAGCATGTTTTTGGAAACCACGTGGAAGACAGGAGAATATGCAAAATTGATGTTAACCATCGATAAGCAATGAACCAGGGACCCTGGAGCTGTCAGGCGTTAACATTATGCCATGTGCCCATTGTTAAATCATCAAAAATACCTGCTTCTTTGAATAATGTGCTCGCATGATCTGTATATTGCTCTTGCTTATGTTACTGCACGTTCTATTCGCAAATTTAGCTTATTTTCTTAAGTATCTAGTCATGTATGGTTTGTGTTTTTATAAAACTGTGTTGAAACATAATTGCTGTTATGTTGCTAAATATATTAATTTATAATAAAGATATAATGTTTTATAAATAAAGATATGTTATAATGAATATATAAAAATGGCATAATCATTTTTTAAAATTATTTAAAAAACGGTTGTTGAAACACTTTAGGTCACACATGATTTCATTGACGGTTTAGAACATACCTGTACATGTAATATTTTTCTTAACTAGACACACAAAGTGGTCTGCCATCATCAAATAGTAATTTGCCTTTTAAGCCTTAAGTGTACTTATTATGAAAAGCATCATGCACACCTGTTTTACAATAAAAGCAAACTGAACAGCATTATTTGATAAACAAATGCAGTTCTTCTCTATTGCTTGGAAATTATCTTGAGTTTAGAGAAATGCTGATATTTCTGCAGCACATACATAGCGTCATCTATACTGTAGGTAAGACGGCTTTGAATTTTCAACTCCAATGTTTCAGGTGATGTAGACTATTTTTTTTTATAACAGCAGCTGTAACAGTAATGCTAAGAGAAAATCTAACCACAAATATTAATGCACTTGGTTAAAATTTATTTACTATCAACAAACTTATGGATTTGTATGGTTGAGGCTTTTCAATGATCTGGTAAAGTTGATGTGAAGAGAGGTTTAGCATTTTGAAATGAGACTGTAGACTGCAGTGTCAATTCTATGTAACAGTTATAGTTAAAGCTTTAGTTAGTTTTAGTTTTTAGTTAGTTTTTTAGTTAAAGTAACTTTTAAGCTGTCAGACATGGAAATGTCTTCAGTTAGCGAGACAAGCCACTGTGTTAGGTGTAAAAGCCTCAAATGGGAGAGAAAAAAATATGGTAAGGTAATAATTATTATGGCATATAGCTAACTGGAACTAACTTTCTTCATTAAAAATTATACTGTATATACAGGTCAGTTGTTACTTTATCACATGAAGATCAGCTCTTCTGGACCAGTCAGGACAGTACTGTCAAGTGCATTTGCAAAGCACCATGATGCACCATGACTGGCTCTTATGAACTCTCATTTAAAGTTACCAGCCTCAGAAATCTTTAATTAACAGAACCTTAGATTTATAAAGGCTTGTCAGAGCACAAGTAGCAGACACATTTTAATATAAATTATTTAAAGTAAATTATTGCATATTAAAAATCAGGAAAGACTATGGTATTAGAAGATGTGTCCAACCTTTTTGCTTGTAGTATGTATATATTACTTGTGTTTTATATCTCTGCAGGACAAAAAATGATACAGGATGTCCAACACATCTAAGGAAATTATAAATTCCACTTCAGTTGTCCCATACGGAGCAGCTGTGTGTTTACCTGAATTGCATTATGGAGTGGTTATTTGCTACTTTATCATGTCAGTTTGTGCCCTTGTGGGAATACCAGCTCATTTGTGGTGTCTCTGGTCATATCTTAGTTTTTGTGGCAAAAAGAAAACTAATTTTTTTGTCCTAAATCAGGCTATAATGGAGCTTCTTGCCTGCATAGAAAGTGGTATCGAGACACTGAATCAGTTTATTTTCATGAATAACAATTTGTTTCTGGTGAATTGCTTCATTTTTGGTCTGTCCTGGACTGGAAGGGCGCTGATACAAACCTGCATTTGTATTGAACGATATTTTGCAGTGCTTTATCCAATAACCTTTTTGAAATATAAAAGCATAAAATACAGAATTGCAGCAGTTGCAGCAGCTTGGTTAATGGCTTTTGGATACGGTCTGTATGAGATCTATTTCACGACTATCACCAGTTTCATTTTTAACTCTGTATTCATTGTGGCAGTGGCCGTGATCACATTCTGCTGTGTGTCTGTACTGCGTGCTCTGAAGCATCCAGGGCCAGGAGATGGTAGAGACGTCAGGAACCAGCAAAAGAAGAATGCGTTTAATATGATCTTTTCAATTTTGCTTCTAATTGTGTTTACCTATGTTCCTCAGGCAATTCTTAGCTTTTTTACCCTGGTACAAATAAACTGGATGTTATTTTATTGTAATGTGGTTCCCTTGTTGTCTTCCCTAAGCATCATTAGTTTGATTATTACACCACTGCTGAAAATGTACAAAGAGGGTTATTTTAATAAATACCTAAACAAGAGAAATTTGTAAAACCTGAATAGACCACATGAGAAAATGTGTAGGATTCATAAACTATTTATTGTTAAGGTGAAATGACTACACTGGTTAGATCAATTCAACAATCCACAAGGTTTTAACAAGAAATTATTAACATACTTTCTAATTAAACAGAATAATTAGGCAAGTCCCCAAAACAACTTAGTATTTAAGAAAATAATAAGAATAATGTAGTGTATGTAACTCCACATATATTTGCACTAACCCAATATTTACAATATATTATCGCAATCATACCTAAATACATGTTTTGTATTGCAATTGAATTTTCCTATTTGCTTCTTAACTATTTAATAATCCATTTCCGTCATTTTTCTCTGTTCTTGATGTTTTATTTCGTTCTGCTATCATTGCTCATATGGATTTCCAAATATTTTGAATCCTTTATTGCTTAACTGTGGCAGTGCTTCCTGAATGCTGGAATATAGATTTTTATGGTTATGGTTTTTACTATAATTGTGAGTGTGTAAAATGCAACCTATTAATAAAAGTTTTTTCAACAATAAAAGTTTCTTTGTTATGCTTGGTTATTCAATTGGGGTCAATAAATAATTGTGTCCATGCAGAATAAAATTATTACTACTGCATAAACATAGGGTACTGTACAAGAAACAATAAATAAGTGATGGACAGCTAAACACCAATATTTTTTGGTGCAGGCTAGTGCTGTCCCAGCTAAGTGGACCTTTATAGATCTTTCTGATCCTTGGCCCATTGAGACAGGCGATATGCCACTGCAGTAATGACCCAATGAGTTGGCCTTTGGCTTCCACCTTGAGAGGGAGATTGATCTTTTGACATGAAGTACCAACATATCAATACAGAACCTTTAACACTATGTTCACATTACAAGACACATTGGTCAATTGCGGGGTTTTTTTCGGTTAGAATGGATATTCATGTCATGACGCTTCATGTTCATAATTATCATTTATTTTAATCTGACTCTAATGTGCATGAATCTGTCCTCTGAAAGAGCACACATACATACAGTACATGCAGACAATGCATCTTTGCCTGTACTATCTAGGTTAAAATCCATCACCACTCATTCATTTTAAACATTGGATGTGATTTTAGCAAAAAACAATATGTTTGGGATTTTGCTCCAAACTAAAGGTATTAGGTTATAGAAATGCTTTAGATATTATGCATCAATGTTTTCACTTGAGGTTACTGAACATATACTGTAGTTCTTGTTACCTGGTTGTAATAATGTATTGAAATACAGTATTGCAATTTTACGCAGTACAGAATATCATCTGCAACACTGAATGATAAATTGCCTTTTGAGTTTTTAGTGTACTCAGTATTAAATGATATTATTTGACTGGCAATTGCTTGGAAATTAGAGCTATTTTAAAGGGCTATCACCGCCTTCATTTAATCTTTAATCAATGTTTTCTTACAGCCACGTATCAGATCGTATAAGCAGACCGTATGCCTTTCATATTGTAGGAGATCCTAGATGTTTTCATGTGTTCTCTTACTGTTTCTTTTCAGATCAGAAATTATAAAGAATATCTAATACATAAACAAGCTTATCTTTGTGGAAACACAAGCTCATTTGTGGTGTTTCTGGAGTCTGTATTAGTCTGTATTAGAATCTCAATATACAGCTTATTTCCTGCATAAAATTTGTACTACAAATGGCAGTTCAAACATTGGGATCAAACTAACCTTGATTGCTGAAAATCTGTTACTCAAGTTGTTTTATGTTTAGTTTTTTTTTTTAATTATTCATCCATTCATTCATCTTTAGTGTTGACTTTTCCTGATTAAGGTGAGGTGGGGCGATATCGCAATGCTACAGAGTTCAACTGAAGTGAATTAATTCACATAAAATATTTCCTGTTTTTTTTCTTGTTAAGAAATGTATACTATTTTAAGGTACTGTACTGAAGGTACCATAAGTATTGTTTTTTTTTGTTGTTGCACAAATTAGGATGACATCTATTGAAAATATACAGTAGCATGTCTACACCACATCACTACATGAAAAAAATTTATTATAAAATTTATTTTCAAAGTACATTTTACTGTATTTTACTGACCTATTGCAGACTCAGTATGTGGAATATAAATTATCTTTGTTTACAATACAAACAATGGTCAGTTCCAAACAACAGTTTTTGCATAGCAAATGTGCTTCATATGTATACAGTATTTCTGATATCAGGGCCAAGACATTAAGTGTGCAACCTCGACTTAAGTTAAAGTTATAACAGCATATAAAATCAGGCATAAGCCCTTAGTGAAGGGGTTGACTCGTCCAGAGAGGGTGAGAGAGTTTATTTTCATTTTCCAGAGCTTTGTTCATTCTTGAGGAGATGGCTTATGTATATGTATATACCATAAGCACTCTACATGCCGTGGTGCGGCTCGCTAACCCGCGCCATGTAACAACATTATAATGGAACTTATCTAAGATAATTTTAGGCCTGTGGTGAACTGGAAGACTGTTGATACTAACACGCATTTCTATTGAACATTACTTGGCAATGCTTCATCCAGTAACATTCTTGATACATAAGGTTGGTATACTTACAGTAAGTACAAGATTGCAACACGTCTAGCCTTTGCATATGAGTGTCTGTGTTGTGTGCTCTAAAACCCCCAGCACCAAGAAATATGAGTAACACCAAGCAGGTAGTTAGAGATGTAGCCAACTAACAAAAGAAGAACGCCTGTATCATTTTAGCATTGCATACCGTGGGCATACCATATATTTTGGCATACCAACCTTATGTATTAACTAGCTTCTGTTCCATAATAAAAACAAACTTTAAAAATGATTTATTGTAATGTCCTGTTTATGGTGTAAATATTTCACCAATGCTGAAAATGTACAAGAGGGTGATTTAAAATACGTAATTTGTTTCCCTCCATAAAACTCTCAATCATGTAGCAGGTGTTTAAAATTAGAAGTAGAGGTGGACACTGCAGTAGAGGTTCAGACAGTGATGAGAACAGCATGTTTACAGTTTGAATGCATGTTTACATATGGAAAGTAAAAGAGAGGGGGAGAGAGAGAGAGAGAGAGAGAGAGAGAGACTCTTTTATTATGATTAAAGGCTATTGTGACCAAACACAAGCTCTGTGTTTTAAAGTTGTCGAACTTTTTCTAAAGGAGAAATGTAAATGGAGTACTTCTATTTTTACTGAAGAAATATTTTACCTGGGATATTTGTGCTTTTACTTAAGAATAGGATTTGTGTACTTTATCCACCACTGGAATTAATGGGCCTCATGAGGCGAGGTCAATAGAGCGATATGTGGTAAAATAATAGCTAACTTTGATTTTACTTTGAATATAGAGAAGAGCGGAAGAATTGTTCAGCAGTAAGTGTTGCCATTAGTGCTGTGAACTCATAGCGCCAGGGTTGCTTTGCATGTCATTTCTGCGTTTGCATGGGTTTTCTTTAGTTTTTCTGGTTCCTTTGGGTTCTCTGAATAGACTCTGTGACCCTGCCCAGGACAAATGTGGTAAGTGAAAATCACAGGATGAATAATAGCTTACATGTATAAAGTCATTTTAATTCAAGTGTTTTACATGCAACCAACCTAAACTCTTTAGAAAGCTATGTTACAACAAATTCTCTCTCTTTGTCCATCTCTCTCTCTCTACTTCTTAATTTTACATTGCGGTTGTGCATGTTGAGGTAGGCTTGATTTCAAAATGTTTACTCCTGTTTTAAGTTACCAAAAGATAACTGTATGGCCAAAATTTTGTAGACACCTAAATGTTAGACCCAGATATGGGCCTTCCTAATATTCTAATATTCCTGCCACAAAATCAAAGGCACATGTTCATACATAGTTTTTTTTTGGAATTGAGTGTCCAATAATTGTGCATGTGTGTCAACATTTTGTCTATTAGTTAATTATATGTCTGTTGGAAAGTGGCACGATGGCGTAGTGGTTAGAGCTGTGCCCTCATACTTAAGGGTTTGATTCCTGCCTTGGGTTTGGTGTTCGCATGTTCTCCCTGTGCTGGTGGGTTTCTTACGGGTACTCTGGTTTCTTCCCACGGTCCAAAGACACCACAGTCCTTTTTCACCAAGGTGGTTCCTGAGCAAGTTCCTGAGGCAGGATTATCCCGAACAACTATAAGTTTATAAATGCCATCTTTAAAAAAAATTGGCTCAGCATACAATGGGCAGCTCAAATGCTTTCTAGTAATAATAAAGCAAGGAGAACTCGCAAAGCCATGTTGAAGTTAGCCATTGTTGTTGTGTTTGCCGCTAGCATTTTTTTTTTTAGACATACATGGACGTATATAGTAATGTATTGACATGACTCTCTAGCCCAAGAAAAACAAGGCCAGTTCTTGGATGTCCGCTATTGAGCCGACTCTGAACTGGCACTAGCACCAGACATGAACAAGCACCTGTGGCGCCCTGTTCAGGGTCTACCCCGCTTTGTGCCCAAAGTCTCCTGAGAGAGTCTTCAGGCACCCTACGACCCTGTTTAGAATAAGCAATAGAGAAGATAAATGAATGAACAAATTAATTACTGTTTGTGGGAATTATTATATATTATACATTAAATTGGTAATTTTAAAGGTTTTCATTGGCTTGTTTTACTCTATAATAAAAGCCTCTTTATTTAAACTAAGCCTCTTGGAGACTTGTATTTTGATGAGTTTTTAGTAACCCGGAAGTTGCTGCTACATTGTTTCTCGCCTGATACTGGTTCAAAAATGGCAGATGTCAGAACCCGATGGAGTATCACCTGGGTCCCGTTCGTTTTGTCCGCATTTTTGGTGATTTAAAGTGCGTTGAGTTTAAAACGGAAAGTCACGCTAACCTTATTGTTTGCGGTATTTCGTATTGGCCGCGCGCTACTTGTTGCTAAGCAAACTGGCTAATCCGAAAACTGTAAACATTGGCTAGCTACGTTAGCGTTTAATTCCTCGCGGCTAGCCAAGCTAACGGTTTTTAAAATAAAATGGCCACTATGGAGAAACTAATGAAAGCCTTCGAGTCTCTCAAGTCATTCCAGCAGCAGCAGCAAGGCCCGCTGTCGGCAGAGGAACTGGTCCAGAAACAGTAAGTACAGACTTGATTTTCACCAGGAGAGATTATTGTATTGCTAGCTAGTTAAGCGTTGACCGCGCTAGCTTCTCTGCTCCTAGCCGTGAATGTTTTCACGTGACAGTTCTGCGATTTCTAGTCCTGCTCCTAAAACAACATTAATAACACTGACATTCCTCATGCACTAATCTCTCTCTCTCTCTCTCTCTCTCTAACATACACACACACACAGACACACAATACCCGATGAGGCGCTTAATTAACACTGTTATGTGATGTGTGTTGGAGCAGTGGGAAACTAGAAAATAACTGCTAACCATATATGTCATCATATTTTAGATCTAAGTTACATCTAAATGTAGTTGTGTGTAAAAATAGTATATATATATATATATATATATATGTGTGTGTGTGTGTGTGTGTGTATATAAATAAATAAATATATAAATATATAAATAAATAAAAGGAAATTATATATAATCTTAGTTTAAGCCACTGTCTCAGAAGTGCTCACTTCTGTCTAAAAAAAAATAGTTTTTCTGTTTTCTATGTGGTTCGTGCTTTTGTCAGTAATTCGATAGACACGCCCCCTAACGCCCTGTAACACCCCCTCAAACTCTCACACATCATTATAAAAAGTTGCAGGTTTATAGAATTTGTAGTCTTGGCTTTAAAACACTTAAGGTTCCGAGTGCATTTGAAAGTGATGTCATAAGAGTCCTTGATAATGTTAGTTCGAGTTAATTGAATGCTAATTCTAGTTAATTCTAGTCAAGTTTTTGAGGTGAAGCTTTGTGGCAATAAGACGGGGCTCAAAAGACTTTAGCTTTACTTTTGCATTCTAACAGTAAACTTGATTCAGTGGTGTACTGTAATTCTTTTGTTTAGCAGCTCATCTTTTGCCTTACTGACTTCAGAAGAGTTTTTTTAATAGATATTTTTTAAATTGATATATGTTTACATTTGAGGTAAAATGGTGCAGTTCCTCTATAATCTTGCAGGTGGTGTACTTTAAATGATTCACATACTGGCAGGCTGCACAGCATCCTGTGTGGTAGGGGCAAATTATTAGCTAATTTTTTGTAAAATAGTAACAAACTGTATGTCAAATGATATGTAATTTTGTGTTGTCCCTAATGAATTCCATCCCTAGTAAACATTATCGTAAAGCAGTATTGTGTACAAGGCATATGTGAAGAAATGCAGCCTCCATAGTATTGAAATTAAACATTACTGCTCTTTAGAAGATTTTTATCTGCAGAAACCAAGGTTGAATAACTAATGTGATAGTTAGGAAAATGAAACGAAACCAACATCTAGAATCTCTAATCGATATAATCTTGCCCATGTAAGTTATTTCTTTTCGTTCCTTCAACAGTTCCACTTGGTGTGTGTTCAGGGTACTACCCCCTTCAAAACAAATACCCTATGTTTAGTCACATGACCCTACCCTGTCCAGTTTCTGACATGGAAGCAACATGGAGGATAACTCTCTTATTAGGAAAAATATCCCAGCTTTAACAGCTGAGAATATTTACAGTACAAACCTTGTCAATTATAATCATGGTTAAATGTTTAAGTAAATCATGATATAAACTTGGCAAAGTTTTTTTTATAAGAAAATTAGCTGCTTATTTTTACTGAGCATCTTGAAGAACCTACTTATCATGTTATGATGAGAGAGAGAGTGGCTAAAAAGAAAAAAGACTCTATGTTGACTCTATGGGGTTTGAACATGTGACCATCTGATCAGTCAGCAGCTGGAGGCCAGTGTTCAGCAGGGACGGAATCACCAGGGACCAGCCAATACAATATCACAATACCTAGCTGCTGATTCAATTTGTATTGTGCTTGTTTGTATCAGGTTTTTATAAATATCCCAATTTAATATTATATATACACACTCTTGTGTATATATATCATTCATTCGTGTAATCATTCAGTCCAAAAAAAATTAAACACACTTGAGAAAACACTTTTCAATTCTAAATTTATTGTATTGCTGTTTGTTATATATTGATATATACAGTAGAACCTTGGATTACGAGCATAATTTGTTTTGCAAGTGGGCTCATATTGCAAAACACTCGTAAATCAAAGTTTCCCATAAGAAATAATGGAAACTCAAATTATCTGTTCCACAGCCCAAAAGAATAAATACATAAAAAGAATTAATACAAAATATAAAGTAATAATGAAACAAATTAACCTGCACTTTACCTTTAAAAAAAGTAAAAATAAATCCAGACAGATAAGTGTTTCCGTTTATGTGCGCAGGTGCTGTGTGTGTGTGTGTTTGTGTATTTGTGTAAGCTCAAGTAAGAGGAGAGGAGGAATCGGCCCCTCTCTCTCTCTCTCCCTCTTCTCATCTTACACAGTAAACCTTTCTCCTCTCTTATTTGAATGTCTCTCTCACACACACATTAACGGAAAGACTGTTGTATCGAAAAAAATTAGCAAGGAACATCACTAATCAATCCGAGGTTTCACTGTATATGATATTATTAATATTA
>JAOVVB010000041.1:24581529-24598209 GCA_028570985.1 Heterobranchus longifilis
CTCACAGACGCCCCTGATTGGCTGTAGAGCTGTGATTAATGTGGGAGCACTAAGTACCTCTCATCCCTCCCCTCTGAAAGAGCTCGGCCAATCAGCTCTCTCTAGACCTCTGGCTGCGAGAGGTTACAGCATCACCCGGGATCGAATTCGCAATCGCCGGACAATAGGGCAAAACTGCATTACTCACAATCCGAGGTTTCACTGTATATGATATTATTAATATTATATTAATATGAAATACATGTGGTCCCTGACTTACAAACATTTGAGTTATGAGTTTCCGCAGATACGAACGGACCATGGTTCTACTTCCGGTTCAATCACGGACGTAGCTCACATGTATTGTAATAAAAAAAAAAATAGACACTGCAGGGCACCAGATACCAATCTTTACAATCATATCCAATATTTTCAGTGAAGTGGATGTATAAAATGTCTAAAGTTTTATATTTTATATATTGTAAGTGGGTGTGGGAGAATGCGGCCTCACTGGTTTCAATCAATTAGTCCAGAAGCACGGTGATAGAAAATGGCTGTCCTGTGAAGCTGTCCTCATGGTGAATAGTCCTAATTTCAGAAAATCCTCAACAACACAGAGTTCACACTCCAATAGAGTGAAAAACAGCTCTGAGACAAAATGGCGTACGAGATTCCCCTAGCGATTTAAAGGCACAGAGACAACACTATTACATTGTGTTCCTTAGGCGCGATTATGGTTTTTGGACACATGATGGCAGTGTGGGGAAACGGGACAGATTCAGTCAAATGGATTGGTATGCTGTCTCTTGTATATCCGTGTCAAATGCATACAAGACTGACTTTGTCAGACTTAAAAACAAATCAGGCTTATAAATGTGCTCCCAGAACGGAACTCTATAATTTATGGACTATCTGTACATCATACCCTTTTTCTTTTTCTGAAATGTGTGTACATTTTTACATACATATTTTTTTCCTGATGTTATTATAAATCTTCACAAACCTACACAGGATGCTGTGCTGCCTGCCAATTTGTGAATAGTGTATGATGTGGCCAGTCTAAATTATAATGACGTTTATCTGTAACTGTCATTATAATAGGAGTTTTAATTATCTCACAAGGTCAAACGCTTCAACAGACTGTTAAATCTAATTAACACAGACTAGGAGCTGAGCTTTTCTTACAAAGCTCATTCAGAAATTATTGTGCACTTTAAACCATGTTTGACTTTGAAGACCTTCGAAAAGTAATGTGTGCATAATTGATAGAATGCCGTGTAAGCGAATGCAACAGGTAAATAAATTATGCAGTTTTATCATGCATTATTTGGTTTTATTATTATTATTATTTTAAACAGTATGACATGCATGCATTTATTTTTCTTTCCAGGAAAAAGGATCTCGCGACGACCAAAAAGGACAGAGTGACTCACTGTTTGACGATATGTGAGAATATCGTAGCGCAGTCTCTGAGGTAAGAAGCACCCACTTCATTTTAGATTTTGTAAGATTTAGTCAGGGTTCTTGAGTCTTCAATCAATCAATTAAGCATTCATCTATCTATATATCTATATCTATCTATCTATCTATCTATCTATCTATCTATATATAAAATCACACACACAAGCACCTAAATGTACATTCTGGAGCAAACAAGATCCCAGCAAGATAGAATAATCATTTTTTTTATTTATTACTACTTTATCTGAGTGCATCACTGAGGACGTGTTTATGTTGTGTACAATTAGGAGAACTGAACTGAGCAAGAAGGAAAACACTCTGCCATGTAGTTGATTGAGACTGAATGTTTGAGTATATCAGTACATGAACAAATAATTTATTCTGGGCCTCAGATAAACGCGGCTCAAAATGCCATGCTTGTTAAACAGCAGCTCAGCAGACGTGAATATCCTCATTATGATGACAGGTGGCCAGGTGTTGTGGAAAGATTTAGAAGCAGACCAGATCTCAACAAGCTTAGCAGCTCTGGCTGTGCTTTGGTTACCTAAAAAAAGATTTTATACTGAAAACACACGTTGAGAGAGTTTTAAGGTGTACATCTTTGGCAGTATAGTTACTGTACACTACAGTTGACATTAGTGAATGAGATTGCAATTTAAATATTTAAACTGTGATAATTAATTATTAAGTGTCCCATTTTGTATTTATACATGGTTGTCTAGGCTGACGACTAATACTTGGGTGATCTCATAGGAGGATGTTTGCCAATATTTATTTAGCAATAATAATACAGATTATTTATAATGCACTTTATATTTGAAGCAGTAGTAATCTCACAAATGATTGACAATCTCAGTAGTACTACAAATGATTTCAAACCAAAAGCTCTGATTAAAAAGATTTAAAAAGCTTGGTCTTAGGAGGTTTAAGGAGCTACTGACAGGGAGGAGGTTGCGTGTGGATGTATATGAGGTGAGATACCCCATAAATGCACTGGTAGGTAAGAAGGGCAACCTTGTGTTCATTATACCCTCAAAACTATTTAAAAAGTAAACAAATACTTAAATGATTGGCAAATTCTACATGAATTCCTGACTATGTGTATCTTACCTGTAATAAATTACAGCCTTTTGGGATTAAGTAATTGCACAGGTCCTTTTATTGGATTGATTGTGTAGCGTTAGTCACTATAGGCATCACTCTATCTGGACTGTGCTGTTTTCTTTACAGAAGTCAATAGTTCTGTTGTCTGAATTCTTTTGATTTTGATTAAGATTTTTCCACCAGTTCCATGTATTAAGAAATGCCATGGTGGTGCAGACTCAATCACTGGTTAAGTTAAGCCTTGATTTATCATGTATACATGACTGCACAGTGAAATTCTTTTGTTCCTGCATCCCGGCTTTGCTGTGGTTAGAGCGCGGGATCAGTCACGATACTGTATGGCGCTCCTGGAGCAGACAGTGGCAGCTTGGTGGAGCTGATCTTCTGATGATTAACTCACAGCTTTAACCCCCTGTGCTTCCACTGCCTCAGTGGTTACGGTGCCAATGAAGACTTATAAATGATTCGTTTTCTTTAAGTTTTTTTTTTTTTTTGAGCTGTCTGGGTTTCTCCCGTCTTCCAAAAATGTGCTACTGGTTATTACACTATTCTAAATCAATGTGTGTACAGCTTTAAGTTCCAGGAAAGATACAATGGCGCACACTCGAACACACACACTGAACAGGGTCAAAAAAGAATTGAATGCATTCCTATATTATATAAAACTTTGCATTGAAGAGTTCACGTTGATAATTTATTCGAATGATTTTCTAATTCAGTGTGCTTAATTTTATTTTGTTTTTTATTTTATGTACAAGACTAAGTAACATTTCTGTATGTTAATCATAGTGTCTATTGACAGAATTTTAATCTTATCCTGATTACATCTCTTTCATGCACTATGGCTCTGGAACCAGGACTTCTCCAGAGTTCCAGAAACTTCTGGGAATTGCTATGGAAATGTTCCTGCTGTGCAGTGATGATAAGGAGTCCGATGTCAGGATGGTGGCAGATGAATGCCTGAACAAAATCATAAAAGTGAGTTCTTCCAGGCTTCTCATTCCCGTGGTCTGCCTATGGGTAGTTAATTTCTTTAACAGGGAGTATCTTTTAATGTCTTTAACTGAAAACCTGTTAATGTGAATCTTTTTTATTTTTCCGTTCTCTCTCAATAGGCATTGATGGATTCCAACTTGCCTCGATTGCAGCTTGAGCTTTATAAAGAGATTAAAAAGGTAATATAGACATTTGTTTGTTCCTCAGTAAAATTGATTCCATGTTCTTAGTAGAAAGCACCATTCATAGATGCTCTGGCTTCCCGTCAGATGAATTAACCATGAACATAAACCAGTTCCTCCTACAAATCTGCTTATACCTTGGTTTGAGTTTTATATTTCAACATGGTGTCATTTGTCAGGAAAACAGAAGCAGCTGAAATTTAAGAAACCAAGCATGCAATCCAATGGATATTTCCATACCTATAATAAACAAACACCATTCAAGATAACTTAGAATTTATAATATTAATATCCAAAGTTATCTTCAATGGTGTTTGTTTATTATAGGTATGGAAATACATGTGTTACAAATAGTACTTATCTTGTATTCATTTTGACCGTTTTTTTTCCTCTTTTTTTTAGAATGGCGCCTCTCGGAGCCTGCGGGCAGCGCTGTGGAGGTTTGCTGAGCTCACTCATCTTGTGCGTCCGCAGAAATGCAGGTATAATGAGCAGGCTGCACTCTCTGTTTAAGCATCTGCTACAAATTAGCAGCAACTCGTTTTATTAATTGTATACCCTGCAGCTATACAGTACCGTGCAAAAGTCTACCGTGCAAAAGCCCCTCATGTCCTTATATTAAATGAAATGAAATGATGAAGATTAATTTAAAGACATGATAACAAATGTTGTATTACTACGTGCCTAAAGATGTTGTTTTATTTTGGACCTAACGAGTCTAATTACACTAGTTTATGTATAAAGACATTGTTATAAATTGCATGTTAGTACTAGACTTTATAAGTAGATTAGTACTAGACTTTATAAGTAAATCGAATGCAACAGTTGACGTGTACGTAATTGGCGCTTTCTTCTTAGGCCATATCTGGTGAACCTGTTGCCTTGTCTAACACGGATCACTAAGCGACAAGAGGAGACGGTACAGGAGACTCTGGCCTCCTCCATCCCTAAAATCATGGCAGCCCTCGGGAACTTTGCCAACGACACTGAGATCAAGGTACAAAAAGAAACATCAATGAAGAACAAAATGATTTAAATTAATGTTACTGTTTTAATTTAGAGCTTTGTTTTGCATAGTAAATGAAACAAGAACAGTTTGCAGGCTCATTCTATAGTTTTCATTTATAGTATTATATAGTATTTCTTTTTCTTGAGCAAGTTCTTCTCTGCTCTTCTGCTGCTCTAATTTCTAAAATGATTATAAGCCCCTTTTAGCATCTACTGATGTATGTATTATAGACATGTCATCTTGATGTATCATGTGACCCTAATACATGGATCAGCTGAGGATCTACTGTAACATGTTTTCCTGCTCCAGTGTTGTGCCTGGCTTGTTGTTCACTCAGATTCTAGTCACGAGAGCATGAGGATGACATCATATTCTAAATGTGGAGAGTGACTCATTCAGATTGGCTTCAATTATCCATGATCTCTCTCCCCCTCTCTCCCCCTCTCTCCCTCTCTCTCTCTCGCTCCCTTTTCCCTCCTCCCACTGACACACACTCTTTCTTTCTTACTTATTCACCCACTTTCCCTTGCACTTTCTCTCTGCAGTAAAATAGATTTTTTTCCTCTCTTAAATCTGCCATTACTTTGTAAGATATGTTCAATGCCTTTATGGATAATTAGATTGTCACTGAAAATATGGGAGGATTAGCACCTTTTAATTGGCGGAAAAATATAGATGTTAACTAACCTGTTGTTTGCGTTTTGTAAGATAAATTTTTATGGAGCATTCGAGTGTTGAAAAGCTCATAAGTGGCTGTTCATGACTTTATTCCACAATGAAGTGCCAGTACTTCTTTTAGTACCTCATTAACATGGTAAAGATTAGAGAATGAAGAAGTAAATAGCCACAAATGTATGTACAGCTGTAAATCAGGAAGTGGTTGTAAAATTAGTGGCCAGAATATCCTCATAACCACTCACCCAGGAAAATAAATTAACACGGGTCAAGTATGAACTTGCCTGTAGGAGGTTGCATTTAGCATTGAGACTCCATGAACAGGATGAGCTCTTTCACCACAAGCGCAAGTTCTGGCAGAACCACGAATGGGAGTGTTGATGAACAATTCTAATAAGTTTATTTAAGCAAGATATCTGAAGCCTTGAAGACGTTTTTTAGAAACCAAAAACAAAACGCACAAGCCCAGACCAGGACATGGTTGAGATGACGCAGAGATATGGTCTGTCAGTTTTACAGGAGGAACTGGAGATAGGCGCGCAGGTGCATTGAGGTGAGCTCATGTGGGACTGTGGGAAAATTTAACTGTGGACCTGCTCACAGGGCAAGGCAGCCATGCAAAATTTGTGACGTGACAAAAATCCATTTAATCTTCATGGTGACAGATCATTGGTCTTTGGGATGATTAATCAGACACCAAGGGAAAAAATATTAAAAGACAACTGATCAAGCTGAAGTTATGCCCACTTAATTAAAACATTGTTGTGGGTGTCCATACAGTGTGAGGATATAGAGTACTGTACAAAAGTCTTAAGCCACCACTCATTTCTTCATATTAAATAAAGGTAAATAGAATTTTAAAATAGGAACAAATGTTTTTTATACAATAACCCAGTGTAAGAATCTATTCAACGATGGAAACTACAAAGCTCCCCTCCTGTCTGTTCCAACCACTTAGCATTCAGCATCACCAGTATACTAATCACCAGCCTGATCGTCTGTCATCATCTGTACCTGTTTCTCACTGGTTCATTTTTTTTAATGGTCGAATGGTTCTTAGGTCACTGTGTGGCTTAACAAACAAAGAAAAAAAATCCTCTGAAATTCATAAGGTACAAAAACTGGATTGAAAATTAGAGCTTGGAAGCCTGGAGCGCTGTTCAAGTCACATTAGAAAATATAAGAAAGTCTGGCTCTTTGGAAGCAAATGAAGAGTTCATGAATTTTACACAGGACTGGATGCTTGCATGCTCTGCTCGGTGTGCAGATAATAAGGAAAAGAAATTGTACACAACTTGGTTGTGCAGGTTGTGCATTTCCTTTTGAGAAAGACCATGTCTTTGTGTGTTTTTGTGGTTAGGTGCTTCTGAAAGCCTTTGTAGCAAACCTGAAGTCTAGCTCTCCCACTATTCGGCGCACAGCGGCCAGTTCAGTCGTCAGTGTTTGTCAGCACTCACGTAGAACCAACTACTTCTACACTTGGCTCCTTAATGTGCTGCTAGGTATGATGCACACTCACATTCTCAGTGCTTTCATTTTCTCCTTTTTCTATCACTAACACATCCTCTTCTCTGTTTTCTGTTCTCGTCTAGGTCTGGTGGTGCCGGTGGACGAGGAACGCTCGAGCCACCTGATTCTGGGTGTGCTATTAACCCTGCGCTACCTGATGCCTTTGCTGCAGCAGCAGGATGCAAGTACCAGTCTGAAGGGCAGCTTTGGTGTCATGCGAAAAGAAGCGGACGTCTCCCCCACTCCTGAACAGCTCATCCAAGTACAGTTGCTTTCTTTTCCAGAATATCTTCAACCGCTTTGGTGTATTTTTATTAAAAAAAAATTTCTAAATTCTTTATAAAGTCTTTATAACAGTCAAGGTGTATGTCTCCAATCAGGTGTATGAACTGACGCTACACTACACTCAGCACCGTGATCATAATGTGGTGACTGCATCCCTGGAGCTTCTGCAACAGCTGTTCCGTACTCCATCTCCTGAGCTCCTGAACACACTCATAATGCCTGGCAAAATCACACACACGCGTGTCTTCAGAGAGGAGATGGAGAGCCGTGCGCGCAGCGGAAGCATCGTTGAGCTCATTGGTACTTTGTGGAATTTGTGTCTTCAAGTAGGGTCTTTGTTACATTATGAGCTTTCAGATTATTAAAGAACAGGCATCATAAGATCAATTTGTCCTTATCTATTTGTACCACTTTTGACTAATCAGGTAAGAATTTAGTAGTGCATTTAGTGGTATGAAGGGAATTGCATGAATAAATTGCACAAAGTGAAATTCTGGAGTTGGTTCTGTTTTAACACAAAGCTCCTAACATCTCTAACAGTGCTTCTTAATTTTCACATACTGTATGTACACATCCACCCCTCATTTCTTTATATTTTGCTTCAAAATAACCAGACTTTGTATATATAAATAAGCTTGTATTTTTAATGTAGGCTTGAGGAATATTTCTTCAGTCTTCAAGACGGCCATTTTTTGGCTTTCATTTTCAGTCTAGTCTAGTTCCAGAGGAATGTTTTTTGTTTAAGCCACACATTGACCTATGAATAATTCAAGCTAATGTAAATCTAATGTAAAACACAAACAAGTGAGAAACAGGTGCAGATGATGAGAGATGGTCAGGCTGGTGATTAGTATACTGGTGATGCTGAATGCTGTGAGTGGTTGGAACAGACAGGCGGAGAAATAAGGTTGCTGCAGACAGGCGGGTACATAAACAACCAATTTTTAAATCCTAACTTTTGGCACTTCGCAGCCTGTCACAGTAAAAAACATCGGTTCCCGTTTCTTTCATTTACTATACTCGAAATTACTTCAATTGGACATGAGGAAATGAGAGGTGGATCAAGACTTTTGCACAGTACTGTATCTCAGAACCTGCATGTAGCTGTTCATTCAGTATTTCTATTATTCCACTTAATGCCCTCCTGGAAAACTCATATTATTCTCTGAAATAATCACTCCTCTGATTTCAGTAATTCTCTGCTTTTCTGTTGGCTTAATCTCTAACTTCATTGCTTTGGTTTCTGGGTTTTTTTTTTTCTTCCTCTCGTACTTCCTGTTGCATGCTCACAGCTGGTGGATCAACATCCAGTCCGCTCGTCCTCAGGAAGCAGAAAGGTGACGTCCTCCCTGAGCTTTTAACTTTTCTATAACTCATTATGATTCCATCACCATTTTAAGAAAAAAATATATATAATCGGCATACTGATTTGCTTTTGTCGATAAATGGTGTACGTTATGTACTAATGTCTGAGAAATTATAGTTGACTAGCTATGGCATGTTATATTTGGTGAAGTCTATGCTGATTTTCGATTTTGCATCAACAATAACATTCTAGAATAACATTGTATTTTAATCTCATTTAATGTCAATTATGCATTACAGTGCACAAATTTATGGGTCTAGTTCACCTGCATGATGTAACTGTTTCAGGAAAACTTCTGTCAGGGGAAGACGATGGTCTGGAGGATGATCCTGAGAAGGCAGATGTCACAACAGGTTCCTTTACAGGTAGAATTAAAGACCTTAAAGTTCAGTACATCCATTCAGTAATTTGCATAAGGAATAAACCTATTTGGATGTGCTCTTTTAGGAAAATAATTAATAATTGGCGAGGTTTTTTTTTGTTTTCCTAAAATAATACATCCTGTAAGTGTTTGTGTTTAAATTTAGTCTTATACTACAGCAATTTGTCAAGAGTTACAATGTTATAGGATCTTTATTAAAAGTCAAACTTTTAAACAGTTAAACAGTTCCAGTTAATGTTGGGTGTGGAGCGTTTTGAATGAGCTGTTGCTATAGAAATGATACCAGGTGAATTCATTTACTCCTATGGTTTTAATTACTGCTGTAGTCTTTTGACCAATCAGCTTAAAGAATTCAACAGCGCTGTGTTACAATGCTAAAAATGTTCTTTCATCAATCCTTACATTATGTAAAGCATAACTACATAATTTTTCTGATGTTCTGTTGAACACCTGCAGCCTCAGTGGGAGGAGAGAGCTCCAGCGATGCCCCCTCCTCATCAGGCGTGTCCTCTCTCAGTCAGGCTGATATAATCACCGAGCAGCCGCGCTCTTCCCAGCATGCCCTGCAGCCAGGAGACTCTGTAGACCTGAGTGCATCATCGGAACAAGGCGGTGGACCGGATACACCCGACGAGGAAGACGAAGACATACTGAGCCGCAGCTCTAGCAGTGCCGCCAGGGCCGTGGGTGCCACCACCGACTTGCACTCCGACTTGCACAATCCTTCTTCAGTGGGGGCGGGATCATCATCACCTCCTAGCGACAGCTCCCAGACAACCACGGAGGGCCCGGATTCGGCCGTGACGCCTTCAGACTGCGCTGAGCTCGTAAGATACACTTTCTTCCACTCCGACAGCGAGACCTCTTCATCCTACACAGCCTCCTCTTCCACCTCCTCTTCCATATCTTCTTCTTCCTCTTCTGCCGTCTCCTTCGCTAGCAGTAGTGACAAGGTCAGCAGGTGGCAGAATGAGGGATATGTCTTAATCTTCCCATCCTCCTGTCTGAGCTCATCTGCATTTTTCAATAGAAATATTTCCTCCTCATGCACGCACAAATTGTACAGAAAGTCAATCAAGTGTATTTTTTTTATACTTTCAATAAATTTTTATTTTCTCCTTAAACGATGAGTTGAGAAGTAACACTCTATACTTTTAATTCTGATCTTCAGCAAAAAGCATGATGATGAGCTCTTCTTTCTTGGCTATTGGGATGCTAGAAACCGAGATGCATGTTTCTGCATTTTTTGATGTTCATTTGTCAGCTTCTGAATTATCATTAATTGTATTTATCTTTCTGTAACTACTGGGGGTGTTCAAGTCAAACAGGGACTTTTGATTGCGGAGAACACAGTTGTGAGAGTGAAAACTCCCTTGATTTTTCTATATAAGCCTCTGGTGCACTAATGCACTTATCCTAGTGTTACACTAGGGCTTGGATACCATCAAGGTAGAAAGTCCTCCCAGTATGCTGAAGGCATGATCAGACTGCTTGATTCACATCTGAAACGCTGGCTTCCCAGGAATTCATTTAATGGCCCAAACATGTGGAAATGGCCTGGAGCGGTGTCAGGAGTATATGGTGGATGTGCCAAAAATATCCAGAGTTCCTGTAATTTGCAAGTACACATTCAGCACAGTGTAGTGTTCGTGAATGTTTCTGAGTAAAGTTCCCACAGACAGATGCATCTCTTCCACAACAAGGTGACAAGTTCTCCCTGGAGCGTTCCACTTGCTGAATGTTCACAAGAACAACCGCACAGGGCTCCGAGCCACCTCGGCTGGGGTCATCATTTACGGACGTTCTGCATCCTATTGCATCATTTAAATGTTGCTTATCATCATACTGTACTTGAAGTCTTTTGTAAATGTCATGCGGTTTTACACATCACGAGAAACTTCATCACAAATCCCGTTTTGACTTGATCGCTTCCTATATTTTTCCCAAAAAAAACAAAAAACAGGAAAGGGCATATGCATTGATTTTATATACAAAATATATAGTTCTTGTCTGAATACTTACATTGATTCCATTTGTTTGGTCTTTCATAGTCATTTGTAAACTGCAATGTCCTGATTCTTTATTATGAGAAATGACTACGCATGTCTGTCAGTTTTTGTGTTATGAATGATTTCTTTATGCTTATGTTTTTGGCCTATTTGTCTGTCAGTGATGGTTTATTCTTAGTTCTTTATGGTGTCTGTGTGTGTCCGTGTCTGTAGGTGCTGGATGGCAGTGACAGTCAGTACTCAGGAATGCAGATCGGCACTTTGCAAGATGAAGAAGAGGAGGGAGTGGCTCCTGCTGCTGATGAAGCTTCAGAATCTTTGGCTCACTCTGTGCTGGGTATAAACCACATTTATGCAATATGCACATTCAGACAATACACACCTAGCTAAGAATCTTGGCCATGTTGATGCATTTCTGAAGCCTTATATGGCTTCAACTATACATATACCCTAAAAAGACTATTTACTACCCAGCATCTGATTCTTCCAGCATCTGATTCTATGGTATCGTCTGATGTGATTTGATATTGGCTGCCAATCTACAGTATATAAACTGTCATGCTCTCTTTTAAATAGTTAAATGTGTGGTTTGTCCATATTTGTTTGCAGCACTGAGTAAGCCTCACCTGCTGGAGGGTAAAGGCCACAACAGACAAGCTTCTGATAGCAGTGTGGACCGTTTTGTACCAAAGGATGAGGTTCTGGAGCCAGTGGACCTCGATAACAAGGTTAAACCACAAAAATAGTACAATGATAGAATCAAACAAGAATCAAACTTTAATTTACCCATGGCGAAAAAGATTTGATATATAGCATTAGAATATAGCAATAGTCTTGATATGTATCGCTTGGTCTCGTGATATTATTAGGGTGCCTATTTATACCACCAACTTTATATCTTTTGTAATTAAGATTACCGGACTTGTATATCAGATTTGTTTTAATATATACTTTGGTTTTAATCTGGTTGTTCTTTACATATGCAATCAAACCAAAATTTAAAGTGGAGAATTAAGGTAAAATACAAGTAGTTTAAATCATAAATTTGTGATATTAAAATTGTAACATATCCTAACACTAAGGATGGACTGGTTATGATATTTTTCAGTTGATACCGATGTTTAAAAATAATTTGCATAATAAACAATCCTGATACCAGCATTTTTTTCGCTCCATACGTCACAAAGAAATAAAGGAATTTTTTATTAAATTAACAAACAAACAAAAAACAACCTTTTAATATATAGATATACACCATTCCTTTACATGAAAGTTTTATTTTGTGAGAAATTACTTTTTAACCTACTATACAGCTACATAATCAATAAGAATTTCGTAGTACATAGCCCAACAAAAATCATTTTGTAAACCCTAAATTAAATGCGAATAAATTTTAATGGGAGGTATTATAGCACCACCTATTGGATCCTTCCTGAAAATACATCTAGATAGACTAATATCCGAGTTACAATGCAAATAACCAACACAACTTATATCCACCTACGTGCGATGCGACTGATAATCGGCCATTCAATCAGTGAACATGCTATTGATTGAAAGCCTGATGCTAGTCAGCCAGATGAATATCGACTGGTACTGATGTATGGCCGATAAATTGCATCACTTGCATCACTTGTAAATGCTGAATTATATATTGAGGAAAAATATTTCATGCCATCCTAACTTTAACTGTGTGTACTGTCTCTTTATACAGCACCTAAACAAGCTCCGTTCTGTGCATGCATGGCTTGTTATATTTCAAGGCTTCATATATTTATATGAAAAAATAAAGTATTTGCCTCTCCCAATTTGTCCTTCATTTAAAATTATCTACACTATCTCCTTTTATTTATTTGCACAACAAAAAGCACACTTATGCAGTAAATGTATTTACATTTTTATGTGTTTTATCTGTGTGTCGTAGCTGTCTAGGATTAAAGGGGACATTGGACATTACACTGATCCTGCAGAGGCGCCTCTGGTGCACTGTGCGCGGCTGCTGTCTGCCTCCTTCCTGCTCAGCGGCCAAAGAAACGGTAAGAACTGTAGGAACATCACTTCCCACTTTCTTCATAGATGCATGTTTTGCAAAAGAGGTTTTAGTCGTAAAGTGTTCAAGTGACATTTGATTTTGACGCATGTATGTTTGTAGGGCTGGTTCCTGATAAAGAGGTCCGTGTGAGTGTGAAGGCTTTAGCTGTCAGTTGTGTGGGTGCAGCAGCAGCTCTCCTTCCTGAAACGTTTTTTAACAGACTCTACCTGCAGCCCTTGGATGGACAGCAGGCAGATGGTAAGACACTAGAACATGTTAGAAATATAATAATACATATATGTACTAATTAAATATGTAGTATATTTTATTCTATATATACATTTTATATTATATTCTCATATTTTTTCCATGTTATTTTGATTAATTTGTTCGAGCTGTCACCTTACAAATTAAATGTCCAATTTTTAATCTTTTTCTGTGTCATCTAGGACATCATGATAAATCCTAGTGACACATTCTTAACACAATTTTTTTTGGATTTGTTTTCAGAATCTGTTTTCTAATCATGTTCACTTCACTAATATTTCTTCAATCCGATTGAAATCTGTTTGATTACAGATTCCATATTTGCATGGATGCCAATCTTATATGATGTATGTTTATATGTTCAAAGGATTAAATAGTTAGACTATAACTTTTTTGACATGTGTATATTTAATTATATATTAATATATAATTAATTTGGATATATAAGAGAGGAAGAAGCATTTCTCTCTCACTGTGAGGTTAGGTTATCTTCACACGTTTTCTGATAATTCCGACCTTCTGCATTATGATTACAAGAATTTATACTCATCCACGATTGTGTAGATTCTGTACTATGTATAAAATGGCAAGCCAATCAGTGCTGCTTCCTCAGCCAGAGACCCAGTGAATGAATTAAAGACAGGTAGGAGAGACATGTCCTCCCAGCTTACCGATCAGGAAGGGGAGCAAAATTTAAATCCTGGAAACTCGTCATATAACCTAATGCAACCCCCCGTGGGGCAAGCATGTGCAGAAAGCATGTATTTATTCCAACAGGAGAGAAACATTCAAGTTTTTATATGGTACAAAGGTTTGCACCATGCCTCTCTTTCCGATCGTGTCACTGTTCCGGCTGAGGTGTTTACATGATGCCTTTTTGTTCCCGTTGGTCAATTGTTCTAATTATGAGTGGAACATTATGGTCCATGTAAACATACCTATTGTTAAAATGCTGCACAGTAGGGGCACGTAACGATTGACTTGAAAGATTTGTTTCTTTTGCCTTCCTGAGGCATGTCGCTCCACAGCAGATTGACTTACCATTCAGTCTTGAATGATTTATCCAGCTTCATTTGCTCTCATTTAAGTGACAAAGTATGTGCTATCTTTTGTTAACAGAGCAGCAGTACATCAGTGACGTCCTGCAGTACATCGAGCACGGCGATCCTCAGATTAGGGGAGCTACAGCCATACTGTGTGGAGCTTTGATCCAAGCCATCCTGCTCAAAACTCGCTTCAGTACGGAGTCTTGGCTCACACGTCTCCACAGCACCACTGGTGAGAATTGCGGAGAAGAATAAAAATTAACATGAGAAATTAGCAAAAAAATAGTTTCAGTTAAAAATAAATAACTAAATTAACCAATAAATGAAAATTTTTGGGGAAAAAAATCTTAATTAGGAAAAAAACTGTACAGATAAAAGGAAAACTCCATGCTGTAACATTTTAAAATGTTTATACATAAATGTGTTTAGTGTTCATTTGCTGTTTGGTATTGTAGTTTCACTAAGAAGTTGATGTTAAGGGATAATGGTCAGGTTTAATTGTTAGTACCTAAAAAACAAAAAGCAACACATCACTTTTTTGCTCGCCTTTTTAAGCACTGATGGATGTTAATCAGAGTAAGTAGAAAAAGAAGAAAGCAAATGTTTGGCTTGAAATTCCAGTAAATAATGCAGCTAATCAGCATGGATGAATAGAGTCACAGTAGAGGTTCAGCTCGTTAGAAAGCTACGAGATGACAAGCATGATACTGTAGGGATATCAGCATGAAAGTTGAAACTTAGGAATTTGAGCTGATTGGACAGATAATGAGGTAAGAGCTGAAAAGAACTGAAGCATTTCCCTTTTTGGCTAGAAGTCTGACTGCCGCTACTATCAGCAACTCGTTGAAGAGCATTATGGGTAATGTAAATAACAGTTAAGCGAAGTGAAAATAGACTATGTTGATAAAAGAAGAAGGCTCTGAACTACATCATGAAGACCACATCGAAGATCGCATGTTGCGAGTTCTACATTAGCACAGATATAAAAAGATATAGATTTTCAGTTTGTGTACAGCCCCGATGTATTAATTACTAAATATTTCTTATATATTTTTGTTGCGTTCTCAGTCTTATCGAAAACAGTTAGATACAACATCAGTCATCACTTTATGTCTTCCTTTTCTTTACTTGGTGTCACAGGAAACAAAGTGTCTCTGGAAGACATTGTACCTTTACTCCAGCGCAGTCTGAAGGATGAGTCCTCCGTGACGTGCAAGATGGCCTGTTCGGCTGTGAGGGTAAGAATTGTGGCAACGCAGCCTGATCACCTTCACATGAATATCAAAATAAAAAGTAATTTCCGCTAGACTCCAGTGTGTGTTTGGGTGTGTGTTTGTCGTTTCAGCACTGTATCATGGCTCTGTGCAGCAGCAGTTTCAGTGAGCTGGGTCTGCAGCTCCTCATTGACCTCTTGACGTTAAGGGATTGCTCTTATTGGCTGGTCCGTAACGAGCTGCTCGAAACCCTGGCAGAAGTGGACTTTCGGTAAGACGAGTCTAAGGTTAACGTACAGTAGCTTTGTTAATCATGCTATTAATAAACTGGTTGTATTTATATCATTTTGATAAACAAGCATGGCTTTATTAAAACATGCTCTTATCAAAATAAAATGCAAAGACAGGGTTTTGAAACATTTAAAATGAATAAATATGTCAAATAAATAATCTTATATTAAGTTAAAATGGTGATCTCTGAGAAAGCTTCTTTAGCTTTTCTCAACAACAATAACAGATTGGTTAAAGTAAGAATAAAAATGCAAACAGAACAAAAATAAAAACAAGCCTAGTTTAATACTGTAGACCGGAGACCCCCTGAGTTGGCATAGAGAGAAGTGAATACAATTCGAGGGCATATTTGGTTACACTGGACACTTTATTACACCAAGGAAGAGGATTAGAGCGAGCACAATAAATGGGCCATTTGAGGGCACCCGATTGAACTTCTCTATGCCTTTTATAACGGTGTGGTGCGTGCCTGACGGTGAGCTGTTATATGCCCAACAGCCATGGAGAGTCGTCAGTCCTCAAGCATACTCAGTGGTGCTGGCCTTTTTGCTGAGCTTGCCCTGTACTTTCACTCTCCCAGTCGAGCAAGAAGCGAAAGATGTGTGAATGCACTGGCTAGTGGTCTGCCGTCACAATTGATAATATAGATGACTTGTTTTAAAGACACATATAAATAAATATTTTTAATGTAATTAAGTGTAGGCAGGCGGCACGGTGGTGTAGTGGTTAGCACTGTCGCCTTGCACCTCCTGGGTCCGAGTTCGATTCCCGGCCAGGCTCGATTCCCGTCTCTCCCCGTGTTCTCCCCGTGCTTGGTGGGTTTCCTCCGGGTACTCCGGTTTCCTCCCACAGTCCAAAGATATGCAGGTTAGG
>JAOVVB010000041.1:24601840-24617332 GCA_028570985.1 Heterobranchus longifilis
AAAAGAAGTGAAAAAGTTTGGTAATGTACTTTGAAAATATAAAAACTTAAATCCTGTTACTTTAAATTTGCATCAGTACCTAAATAAGCAGCTGTATGATAAAAGTAGTATAATATTTAAAATAACTTTCTTGTTGGTTTTTGTTTTCATGACTTTACCTGTCTATGTCCTGCTTTCATTCTGAAACTTAAGCTGCTGCACCAAAGTGCATGAAAAGCCCGTGGGGTGGTGAGGAAGACTCCAGCTCCGTGTCCTCCAAACAGGAAGAGTCATGGCCTGCTCTGAGTGACCGTTCCCTAGTTGCCATGGCAGAGCAGTTGTTTTCACACTTGCTAAAGGTCCTCAACATCTGTGCACATGTGCTGGAGGACACTTCCCCAGGTCCTGCTGTGAAGGTACTGCATTATATTAAGATGGTCTTGAGCAGAACAATTCTACTGTGGTTTTATAAATGAATTGTGTGTATTTGTATCTTGTGCATTTGTATGAAACCATTAAACTGTTTAAATGTATTATTATTTTCTTTTTAAATAAAGGCTTCATTGCCATCGCTGACCAACACTCCATCTCTGAGTCCAATCAGGCGAAAAGGCAAAGAGAAGGACACGACTGAACCCAGCACCACACCCATGAGCCCAAAGAAAGGAGGAGAGGCTAATGCAGGCAAGCAGAGATTACCCATGACCCTTATTATTATTATTTTTTGTAGCTTGAATGAACTGCTAGAGATCAATGTACATCATATTGCCAAAGGTATTCACTGCTATTCACTCACTTATCTAAATCATTAAATTCAGGTGTTTCAATCACTTCCATGGTTACAGGTGTGTAAAATCAAGCACCTAGGCATGCAGACCGCTTCTACTAACATTTATGAAAGAATGGGTCGCTCTCAGGAGCTCAGTGATGTCCAGCGTGGTACCGTCATAGGATGCCACCTGTACAATAAGTCCAGTCGTGAAATTCCCTTGCTAATAAATATTCCACAGTCAACTGTTAGTGGTATTATAACAGTGGAAGCGATCAGGAATGACATCAACTCAACCACACAGTGGTAGGCCACGAAAATCACAGTGGGGTCAGCAGATGCTGAGACGCATAGGTCGCCAACTTTCCGCTGAGTCAATAGCTACAAACCTTCAAACCTCATGTGGCCTTCGGATTAGATCAAGATCAGCACATAGAGAGCTTCATAGAGCAGCTGTATCTAAGCCTTCCATTACCAACTGCAATGCGAAGCATCGGAAGAAATGGTGTATAGCACGCCGCAACTGGACTCTAGAGCAGTGGAGACGTGTAATCTGGAGTGACGAATCACGTTTCTCAGTCTGGCAATTCAATGGACGAGTCTGGGTTCTGCCAGGAGAACAGAACTTGTCTGACTGCATTGTAAAGTTTGGAGAAGGGGGATTATAATGTGCGGTTGTTTTTCAGGAGTTGGACTCGGCTCCTTAGTTCCACTGAAAGGAACTCTTAATGTTTCAGCATACCCACACACTTTCATGCTCCCAACTTTGGGACGGCTCCTTTCTGTTCCAACATGACTGTGCACCAGTGCACAAAGCAAGGTCCATAAAGACATGGATGAGTGAGTTTGGTGTGGAAGAACTTGACCGACCTGCACAGAGTCCTGACCTCAAGCCGACAGAACACCTTTGGGTTGAATTAGAGCGGAGACTGCGAGCCAGGCCTTCTCGTCCAACATCAGTATCTGAAATGCTCTTCTGAAAGAATAGTCAAAATGCCCATGAACACACTCGTAAACCTTGTGGAAAGCCTTTTCAGAAGATTTGAAGCTGTTGTAGCTACAAAGGATGGGTCAACATCATATTAAACCCTATGGAATAAGAATTGAATGTTACTCAAGTCCATATGCATGTGAAGGCAGGCGAGTGAATACTTTTGGAAATATAATGTATCAACTTCTTAATCTAAGGACATCCTGGACATCTAGGCGTTGACATCCTGAAATCCATGATTGAGTAATGTTCTTAATAGTCATAAATTAGGTAAATTAGACGCCTTTAAGTCAGTAATTTTGAAAATACCAATCCAAATAGCATGATCATTAAGTCTGTTTCAGAGGCATAGTGGCTTATCTACATTAACTTTAAAGTCGTGAGTAATTGTATTGTGCCAAGTAAAATGTCAAAACATTAGGAGGTGTGTTTACTGTTGAGATCTGAATCCTGGTATCCTTTTTTGCTTTTCACAGGCAGAGCAGCGGACAACACAAGCACAGCTCCAGCAAGCAAATCCACATCTGTGGGCAGCTTTTATCACCTCCCTCCCTATCTGAAGCTTTACGACGTGCTCAAGGCCACTCACGCTAACTACAAAGTGAGACAGTTTAGTGTCTGACGTGCTGGTTATTTCATCTGAAGGTTGTATGACCTCAGATGGACACCAGTGCTTTCTAATGGAAAAAATTAATCTTGCAATAAATAGTTTGTCATGTTTGACTTTGTGGCTGTTTTCAAGGTAACACTCGACCTCCACAACACCAGTGAGAAATTTGGCAGCTTCCTGCGGTCTGCACTCGATGTTCTGTCCCAGCTGTTGGAGCTGGCTACCCTACATGACATCGGCAAAGTACGACTGATTGTGTGATGTTAATATAATTGCTTTGCATGTTGGAATACGCCAGCACTTTTTACCCTAATAACCTCAAACTCATCTTCGTCTGCAGACAAGAGTTTTGACATTATTCTCTATTAAGCGGGAAATAAAGTAAAAAACTCATTTGAAAAAAACATACTTAAACAGTGAAAGTTTAGGGGTTCTTGATCTGTCACTAAACATTTAAATGATTAGAAAAGATGAAACAGACAGAGAGAGGCTGTTTTGAGTTTATTCAACGCTCATGTCAAGCTGTCACCTTTTTATTGTGCAGAATAACAGATCAGGGGCCCAAAAAAATCCCATAGACTTAACATTGAGACCAACTTTGACAAATTCTGGCGTTTCTGTCATAACATACCCCGCAAGAGGGTATAAGTTGTACCCCTGAGGTGCCATAGGTGCGCAAATTTGTCCCGTTGACATATAATGGGGAAGGTACTCCTTTAAAACAGGAAGTGCTCACAGTTGCATTCCCTGCTATGGTAACTTCCAAAGGAGCTTTGAAACTGAACTTAATTGTGGATCTCATTGTCATAGAGATATGGCCCGAGTTTTGCCACGACAAGCAACACTCACAATCACTTTTCTTCAGAAAATGTATCTCTCTAGTTTTTCTATATAATCCCCAGCTATACTAATATGCTTATAATTCAAGTCACTTATGTCTTCCCTAACCTTTTTACGAAATTCAGGTAAATAATAATGTACATGGTTAAAAACAAATTCCTCAAAAAGGGATTTTAGAATGGTTTGATATTTAATTTTTTTTAATATCAGTTCTGGAATTACAGGATGTTAGATTATGAAGTATATCTTCTATCTATCTCTATTCTTCCGCCTAAGTCTAATGACAAACTCTAAAATGTATTTTTTTAACAAAGAAAAACATCATTTATACACTGAAGTTTTTTTCTTTCTGTGAGAACTAGTTTTATTTACAATAAAGGGTCTGCACAGTTGCTTTGTAAGCCATAGGTAAAGCTGTTCCTTTATGTTTTCTTAGAATGTCTGTGAAATAAGGCATATTGTGTTTTGTCAGGTTGTTGTAGAATGACATGTCTCATCTTTTTGTCTTATTAATTTTTAGAGAAAGTGATGAAACAGCTGTGGACAGCTGTAATTACATTTAGGTTCACAAGAACTAATTTGTTTCTTGGACGTTCCACAAAATTAAATATATTTATAAACAGATACAGTTTTATAATGAATCATGAATAATGAATGGTCAATGGTAATTGTTTACAAATTGCTGTCGTCAAAGTGAAATTAAACACTTTCTGCCCTGCTGATATTTAGGTGAGGTACCAGTAATTGCAGTTCACACCAACCTGTCCTTGGTTATTTTCATGTCACATTGTGTTTTATTCCTCACTTGTTTCTATGCAATCTGTTAATGAGTAAAAAGAACAAGAGTTGACCCTTTCTGTCTTTGCATTCAGTGTGTGGAGGAAATCCTGGGTTATCTGAAGTCCTGTTTCTCACGGGAACCCACTCTAGCCACAGTGTGTGTCCAACAGGTATGTCATTTGCTCTGCCTTTCACACTCAGATATATTGTACACACCTCATAGTGTAACATGTGAAAGCACTGTGATTTTTCTTCTGAACCGTACTCTTTCTCCCTCAGCTACTTAAGACCCTGTTTGGGACTAACCTAGCCTCTCAGTACGACGGGAGCTCCTTACACCCGTGCCGCTCCCAGGGGAAAGCCCTGCGTCTGGGCTCGACTAGCCTGCGACCAGGCCTCTATCATTATTGCTTCATGGCGCCATATACACACTTTACCCAGGCTCTCGCAGATGCCAGTTTAAGGAACATGGTGCAAGCTGACCATGAGCAAGACACATCAGGGTGAGTAAAGACACACACTGAAGGATTTGCATGTGTTTTCTAGTATGTAGTTGTGTATAAGAGACAATGACCATTGTTAAAAGCGCTATATAAATAAATAAAAAATAAAAATAAATGTTGTATGTATACACCTACAGGTGGTTTGATGTAATGCAGAAAGTGTCTAATCAGCTGAGGTCAAGTATCACTAATGTGACGCGTCATCGAGGAGACAAGGTAAAGCAGCACAAAAATTTTATTGATTTTCAGCTTTCTGTCTGTCTAGTTTTCCGAGATTATTATTTTTTTTGGTGTCAATGAGATTATCTTTTTAGGCAGCCATAATAAGTGTTTTAATCTCGTATTTCTCCTTACTTAATATTTGTAATATACTTATAATGTGGTACAGCCTGGGACGAGTCTGTACATGGTGATATTTTTACACACATGTATACATAGTGTCCCAATAATATCCATACGCACTTTAACATTATTACATTACTGCCTCAAGGATGGTGTGACTACTGGCATCTTTAGAGGAATCATAATACTGCACATTACTGCTATAATTCAATTTGGAAAAGAGCATAATCTTGAAGTATGTATTTATTTATTTTTTATGTATACCTTATGGGCCTCTCTGTATATATTGAGTTGAACTCTAAACAGGACTTTCTTCTGATGGAAAGTATAAAACTGATTGACATTTACAGAAGACTTTAAGGAAAGTACAGTGAGACTCTTAATAATGTAAACATTGTAAGGCAGACTGTACACCCATGAATGATGATCCTGGCCAAAGTGGCTTGGAGCTCACTGCAGTTGTTCCTGTGAATGTTCAGCAAGTAGAATGATCCTCACAAATCGATGGATAACTTTGTCAAAAAAACATGTGTGTGGGAACTGTCCACACAAACATTCAGGAACCATCAGGAACTTGGGTGGGCGTTATTGCCACATTTCCCACATAGTCTTGACCTCGCAATTTATATAGGCAATTATATATAGCGAAATGAATATAAAATACTTTTAGAACTGGGTTCTGGTTTTCTTCACTATCCAAAGTCCTGGTTTGTTTTGAACACCCCTGGTATACTGTATAGCCATAACACTAAAACAATCCTAAAACACTACAACAAAACAAAAATAATGTTTTGTCTGCCCCCTTGTGCCATGAAAACAGCTCTGACTGATCGGCACTGACTTCACAAGACCTCTAAAGGTGTTTGCTAGTGTATTTGACTCCAAAATGTTAGCAGTAGATCTTTTAAGCGACAAGTCTTTTAAGATGTGAAGTGGGTGTAGACGCCAATGTTCCTGTCACAGGTTCAGCAGTTGTCATTCTTTTTGGTACCACTTTTGCTAAGTACTAACCACTGCATAATGGGAACTCCTCACAAGACCAATTTGTCCAAAGTGACTCAGCTCCTTACAATTTTTCTGCGTTAAACGCATTAGCTTCAAGGACGGAGCTATTAACTTGCTGTCTAATATATTTCCCCTTGATTGATGTCATTGAAACAAGATAATCCGTTATTCTCTTAACCACTCAGGGGTTGTAATTTTATAGCTGATTAGCTTATATTTCTACCCATACAATACTTTGATCCATGACTGACTTGTGTCTTATGTTTAAGAATGCCATCCACAATCACATCCGTCTGTTTGAGCCGCTGGTGATCAAAGCATTAAAGCAGTACACCACCAGCACCTGTGTGGCCCTGCAGAGGCAAGTACTGGACCTGCTCGCTCAGCTAGTGCAGCTCCGCGTCAACTACTGCCTGCTTGACTCTGACCAGGTGAACCAAAGCTTTATCAAAAACAGTAAAGATTATAAATTACTGAACCGTGAATCAGACATTTGGGTCAGCTGGTGCCTGTTAAGAAAACTGTTATGCAATTGTCCAAATATATTCAATAATCTCAGATGTTTGTACATGTTGTAGTACAAGGTTAATCTTGCTAGCAAGTAAGGAGTTCCTGATAATTTTTATCAGCATACTCTAAGACTTTTAAGTCCTAAAAGGACTTAACTTATGTATGTAAAAAAAAAAAAATTATATATTTGACAATTTGGTTTCAAATGTAGGTTATGGTATGTGTCAAAATAATTCAGTGCATCAGTATGAGTGAGGTTGTATTGCTTTTCAGTAGTTATTGCCCTGTACATCATGTTTTTGTGTTGTGAGACTGAGCTTTAGGCATATAATAACATTAGCCTAAAGTGCAGTACTGTAATAGCAGCCATCAAGTGACAAACACGAGGGCAATTGTGGTAAGAGAAATCGTGAATGTTTGCCATGCAGAATGTTTACATGTGCTTCCTTGTGTGTTTCAGGTGTTCATTGGTTTTGTGCTGAAGCAGTTTGAATATATTGAGGTGGGGCAGTTCAGGTAAGCTTTAGTGGCAATAAAACATGTGCTAAATACTTTGTAAAACTATACCTTCGTATAACTACCAAGCTTCTACTAATGTTCTTGGTGTACAAAAATGCTCTTAGTCAAAATAATTCTTTACACAACCCTTATTTCCACCATGAGCAGAAGCGCTGCGTTTTGTCCGTGATCAGGTCGCCGGAGTAAATCGCTGTCTAGTCGTTGTGTTTATACCTAGTGTGCTGTTTACGAAGAGTCCCAGAAATCAAATTACATGCCTACTCTATTTTTGTGGGAAGCCACTTCTACCATCATAAGTAAGGGCACAAGGCGGGGTATACCGTGGACAGGGTGTCAATCCGTCGCAGGGCACACACAGACATACACTCACTCACACATTACGGGCAATTTGAGAACGCCAATTAGCCTAGGGTTATCTTTGGACAGTGGGAGGAAACCAGAGTACCCAGAAGAAACCCACCAAGCACGGGGAGAACATGCAAACTCTATGCACACAGAGACGGGAATCAAACCTGGCCGGGTATCGAACCCAGACCCTGGAGGTGCAAGGCGACAGTGCTAACCACTACACCACCGTGCCGACACGAGCATATTGCCTTTCTTTAAAATGTTAGCACTACTCAAATGTTTAAAATGTTTTTCAAAGAGTCTTATTACTGTACTGTGCTCGAAGTCTTCTGTAAATGTCAATTAGTTTTACGCCTTTATTCCCCAAAAATTTAATCACAAGTCTCAATTTGACTTGAACATCAGTTGTAATTGCGAGAAATAAAATATAGGAACGAAAACATTTAATGAATGCTGTATATTTACGTTCCAATATAAAGGAAGTGCCATAAGGAAAGATTAATTGATATCTTTTTAAAATGTTCATGTTTAATGTAAAAATATAGTTGAGTTCAGTCTAAAACTGCATTATTTTAAATTATTATTTTTTTTGAATATATAAATTTGCTGCTGCTCCAAAGGAGAAAGAAAACCTCATTGGAAATGCGACATTAGAGATCTGCTCCTGGTGGTCTGGGGTTACACATCAAGATTCTCTAAACTACTTATAACGTGCTCATTACTTCATGTTTTTATTCCTTTTTCTCTATTTCTCTCACTGTCACAGGGATTCCGAGGCAATCATTCCCAATATTTTCTTCTTTCTGGTGCTCCTGTCCTATGAGCGGTACCACTCCAAACAGATCATCAGCATTCCAAAGATTATTCAGCTGTGTGACGGCATCATGGCTAGCGGCAGAAAAGCGGTCACCCATGGTGCGTGATGGCCGCTTGCCAAAATGTGTTGTTATATCGTTGATGAAATGAATCCACTGTATTTTATTGAGACAGGCAAGATCCATTTGCTTTGAATTGTTTTGGAGTTTAGTGTGTTTGTCATTGTGTTTCAGCAATCCCCGCCCTGCAGCCCATAGTGCATGATCTTTTTGTGCTGCGCGGCTCCAATAAGGCTGATGCAGGCAAAGAGCTGGAAACTCAGAAAGAGGTGGTGGTGTCCATGCTCCTGCGGCTTATACAGCATCACCAGGTAGCACTGTACTCTAGAGCGAACACGATATGCACTACTATGATGTGCTGAACTGTGTTCTGATGGAAGCATCGTGTGTTTGTTTGTAGGTGTTGGAGATGTTTATCCTGGTCCTGCAGCAGTGTCATAAGGAGAATGAAGATAAATGGAAGAGGCTGTCACGGCAGATTGCTGACATTATCCTGCCCATGATTGGTAAACAACAGGTAGGTAGTCGTTGCTTAACAATTCAGTTGTCCGTTAATTATCTATTAGTGACACATTTGAAGAGTATGTGTTTATATGTGCCTTACAGATGCACTTGGATTCTCCTGAAGCATTAGGAGTGCTGAACACACTCTTTGAGACAGTGGCACCGTCTTCATTGAGACCAGTGGACATGCTGCTCAAGAGCATGTTTGTCACACCGTCTACAATGGTTAGTGTGCTCGATTACAAATATCCATGTTACCTTATAGCCTGTCATCATCATGCCTGTTTTTCATGTTTGTATTTGTTGCTCACTTTTATGTCCTATTCGCACATACTAGTATTAGCTAGGGACCTTGTGTGATTTGTAATAATTGCAGTGGTTGTCTGTGATCTTAATCCCAATGCGAATCAGCCGTCTGTAATTTGTAAAGTAAAAATTCCTCCACAAATTACCTACCATATTTACATGAGTCGTATATCAATTTCTCAAGGTTTTTGTTTCCTGCGCACCTTTTTATCCATCTTCCGCAAAGAATGGAGGCTGCGTTGGAGAAAGTATTTTGGGTGCTGGGTCATATCGCTAAACACCATACAACAATACAATGTGCAGAAGGAGAAAGCTGAAAACCATTAGAAGAGCGAAAGCAAAAAAAATTATTCGAAAGTGATGTATAGCAGCATGCAGTAAACACTCTGCTGTTTATATCACACAGCTAGACCTATAATGACATTTCCAAACAAAACCCTATCCTAAATACACAATGCACTTAATGCACAATTAAGCGAGGAGGTTCACGTCATAATTCGAAGTTTATATATATATTTTTATCTATCTAACCGGACAGCCATAAATTCTCTCTCTGCCTCTCACACAGTCTGCATACAGCTTCACTTATCCCGTGTGAATGCGCCACATTAAACTCAGATGTGAAGGGCTACTTTCTAAATCACACAAGGTCTCAGATGATACTTATCCCATGCAAATAGTACATTAGTTGTAAATGAATGGTTAAATATGTGTGGTATGGGGCGGCATGGTGATGCAGGACATGTGTGGCCTCCATGGTTGAGGGTTCGAGTCCTGCCTTAGGGTGTGTGTGTGTGTGTGTGGAGTTTGCATGTTTTCCCTGTGCTTGGTGGGTTTTCTACGGGTACTCCGGTTTCCTCCCAAAGTCCAAAGACGAGCTGCTACATGTTAATACCTGAAGCTGTGTTCCATATTTAGAATTCTAATATGCAACATATTAGAACAGTGATTTATTAGTACTACTGCACATTGCAACACTTTATAATGTGATTTAGATGCATTTGGTTTTGTAGCCACATTATACATATGCTGCTTTGCTGATCATCTGTTTAACTGCCCAATTACATGTTCTTGTGCCAAATTAACCTGCTTGATAGGCATCAAATGTTCCATCAATTATCTACCGTATGTCGTATCTTTATGTTAAATCCGTAGTAGGTTTTATGCCTGAATTCATTGTTACGTTTTTGCATTTTTGTCTTTTGATTACCTGAGCGCTGTCCTGATCGCATGATGTTCTTTTGTTCCCGCTGTAGGTATCAGTTGGCACGGTGCAGTTGTGGGTGTCTGGGATTCTGGCCATCTTGCGTGTCTTGATCTCCCAGTCAACAGAGGACATCATTCTGTGTCGCATCCAAGAGCTATCTCTGTCTCCGTATCTCCTGTCCTGTTCCGCCATCTGCTGTCTCCACAACAACGATTCCTCCTCTCCAACTGCCCCGCCCACTGCTGATGTAGAGACCAATGGAGAGCCACAGCGCTTCTTACCTGAAGAGACATTCGCCAGGTGAGACTGCTCGTTTTTTTTTTTTTTTTTTTTTGCACCCTGTTTGAAAAACATATCTGATTTTCCTTAATTTATCCCTCTCTCTGTCTCTCACACACACTCTTTCCTTCCTTCAGGTTCCTTCTGCAGTTGGTAGGTGTGGTGTTGGATGAGATCTCCAGTAAGCAGGTGAAAGTGGATATGACTGAGCAGCAACACACCTTTTACTGCCAGCAGTTGGGCACGCTCCTTATGTGTCTCATCCACATCTTCAAATCGGGTACATAAAGAGCTCATTCCTCTAATTTAGGTTTTTTCAATTTTCTTTTCCATATTTGATTTGTTCCATCATCGCTTGCATCTTCCTACATTATGCTGTCAGGAATGTTCCGGCGCATTACGGCTGCAGGCAGCCGGCTGCTCAAAGTGGAGGGGGCTGAAGCGGCAAATTTTTACACCCTGGAAGGGCTTAATGCTCTGGTGGTGCAGCTCATCACAACACACCCATCACTGGTGCTGCTCTGGTGCCAGGTGCTCCTTATCATCAACTACACTAATTACACCTGGTGGTCTGAAGTGCACCAAACTCCCAGGTATTGTGATCTTTCAAATACAACTTATTGTTTAGATTGATTCAAGTATTTTTGGGAAGCATGGTGGTGTTAGGGGTTAGCAGTGTGGCCTTGCATCTCCAGTGTGGAAGGTTCGATTCGCGCCTCAGTTCTGCATGGGGTTTGCATGTTCTCCCCATGCTTGGTAGGCTTCCTCCAGTTAGTCCTGTCTAAAGACATGCAGATTATGCTGATTGGTTTTGCCAAATTGCCCATAGTGTGACAGTAGACCGAGTACAGTGAGTGACTGATTATAATGAAATATTAAGATCCATGTGATGCTACAAAATTGAGTAAGTTTAACTCCAAATTATTCTCGAGTTGCAGATCATTTCTAAATCTTTTTTTTTTTTTTTCGTCTTTAGGAGGCACAGTTTATCCAGCACTAAGTTGCTAAGCCCTCACTCGTCTGGAGAGGATGAGGAGCAAAGACCCGAGGGAAAGCACGCCATGTGTAACAGGGAGATAGTTCGCCGAGGAGCGCTTATTCTCTTCTGTGACTATGTGGTGAGAATGATTTGACTGGTTTTTATAGATTGTGTAAAGGTGCAAGTTAGCCCTTTTTTGTGTCCAGAATTGAAGAGAGTAGCTCTGAAAACACACACTCGCACACTGTTTGACCTATTTGAACCATTGTTTCGAAATATGAAAACACAAAAGCTAAATAAAACCCAAGCACTTTAACTCATCATTCTCGTTCTCTCTCCTAAATGTATCTCAGTGTCAGAACCTGCATGATTCAGAACATCTGACGTGGCTGACTGTGAACCATGTGAGGGATTTGATCAGCCTGTCCCATGAACCGCCCGTGCAGGACTTCATCAGTGCGGTGCATCGTAATTCTGCAGCCAGTGGCCTCTTCATTCAGGCCATCCAGTCTCGCTGTGACAATCTCTCGACTGTACGTAATAAACACAAACACACACCCAACAGTCAGTCATCTCTTCATTTAGGTTGTCCAGTCAGAGTAGTATTGACACATCAATGTGGAAATGAGCCTTTCCTTTTGTTGAGTTAGGAATGCTCCTCTCTCCTTACTGATACTGTATGACCAAAAACACACCTAGAAATGATTTGTCTGTCTGCCTGTCTCTCTCTCTCTCTCTCTCTCTCTCTCTTTCACCAATTTAATGTACACACTCTCTGTGTAGCCGGTGATGCTTAAGAAGACTCTACAGTGTCTGGAGGGCATCCATCTGAGCCAGTCTGGAGCTCTGCTCATGCTTTATGTGGACAAGTTGTTGAACACTCCCTTCCGTGTGCTGGCACGCATGGTGGACACACTTGCTTGCAGACGAGTGGAAATGCTGCTCGCTGAGACTTTACAGGTCTTTGTCTCTCTTTCATACACACACGTGGTAAAAAAAAGATACTTTGAGACATGAAAGCAAATAGAATGGGAGAAAGTTTGATGGTTAATATTTTTCTAAACATGTGTCTAGTGTGATAAGCTTAACAACAAAACACAAGGCTACACTGTTAAACATCTTATTCATCCTCATGTATGATGCAGCGTTGTCATTTAACTAGCAAAATACAACACAGCCTTAATCTAAACAGACTTTGTTCTGATTTCAACAAAAGTGTGTGAAATCACACAATATTTTTTTTTAAAGTTGACTTGAGTCATTGATCCAGTATCAAAGAGCAGATTTAGCAGATTGCTTTTCAGTAAACATCTTTTAAATATTAAAATCTATCAAAGGTCTAATGTTCCAGATCTAAAACCTAAGGTCTAATGTTCCAGATCTAATTGCTGGTCGTTTCTCTCAAAGGATGTGAAGAACTATTGCCACACCCTTTAGTTCGTCTCGTTCTCTCACCTTATCTTCTCTTTTACTTTTCCTCAAACAAAAGTTGAAGTTTTTTTAATGTCATTATTTAGCCTAATTATGTTTTGAGGATTTGCAAGATTAATAATATTTATATCAAGTAAAAAAATATAACAAACAAACTGTTATTGATCTCATTTTGGAAGAGAGTATGCATACTTGCAGTCTAAACAAAGCCAAAGAATGCCCTGTTCTATGGAAATGGAATGGAAAAATGCAGCTTGGTTAGGGGAATAAAAAGGTTACAAGTGATGACAAAAGAACAAAAGACTTGTGTGAAAACAATGTCCTTCTTTCTTTTTCCTCTGTAGAATAGCGTAGCTCAGCTACCAGTGGAGGAGCTGGACAGGATCCAACAGTACCTCCAGACTAGCGGTCTAGCTCAGAGGTAATTCTAGGTTTTTGTGATTTCCTGTGGTGTTTGCTCATGTTATCATATACACATTTACACACGTTTATTCATTTATTCTAATGCACTATGTGGACCGAAGTGATGGGTGATGGGTCTGCTGATAATTAAAACACCTTTTTTTCCCCTTTTCATAGGCATCAGAGATTCTACTCCCTCTTGGACAGGTTTAGAGTGACCGTTGCAGAGGAAACCACAAGCCCCTCCCCTCCGATTTCATCACACCCGCTGGACGGGAATCCACCCCCTGCCCCAGAGAGTGTAACGCCTAGTAAGGTGAGATTCATAACACTAATGTTTTAGTGTTTTATGAATCTTAATGTGTATTTCTGTGCCACAGCCATTCTCAATACTGATTGGTCAGAAGGAATTGATTAGTTGTCTACAGTGGCAGCTCTGGCAGTATTAGTATAGGTGGTAATTTCTATTAATAGTATATATTAATGCACTCGTTTTAAAATGTGATCTTTTCTGTAGCAACAGCTTGTTCACAGGGACTTGTACAGTGGACGGTCTACATACACTAAAACTTTGAATAATTAAAATAATAAATGTTGTACTTAACATTTATGGAAGGAATCTCCAGTGTCAGAGGTGTGTTTTATCAATGTTGGTTGGCTTCCACAATGTGTTTTATTCCTTTATTGTATTGCTTGTGTTTTACAGGATTGGTACGTTGCCCTGGTCAAATCCCAGTGCTGTGTGAGAGGTGAAGGATCTCTGTACGAGACAACTGACCTGCTAACCAAACTACCCCAATCTGACTTAAACGCCATCATGTCCTGCAAGGTATTCATCACAAACCTGTATAAGGAATACATTGATGTTGAACTTTTGTTTGAAGTTTTTAGCACTACGTACTAGTACTGATAACTAAAGAGTCTGGAAGAAAAAAAAAAAAGTATTTCTGGAACTAATCTGCTATCTCAGTACTGACTTCATGCCCTCTTCAGCTTTGCTTTTTGTGTTTCCATGTCAGGACTTTAACCTGTGCCTGTTGGCTCCATGCTTGAGTGTTGGTCTTCAGAGGCTGTGCAGAGATCAGGGAGCGGTTCTTTTTGAGACCACGCTTCATGTGATTTTTGAGCAGTTGACAAGCATCACAGCACTGCTCCCTTCGCCTCATCAGCCACTCCTCCTCTCATCGCAACCCAACATGGATGCTTCTTACTGGAATGCACTTAGCAGTGTTTATGGTGAGTCTTCTAAGTTGTTGAAGACACTGTCTTATCTAAAATCCTTATCTTTTGGAGATTGATTACATTTATTGAATCAGTAAGTCTGTTTTTAATTCAGGCTCAATTTAAACTTTTCAATTAAATGTAAAGGTTCAATTGTTTAAAATTGACAAAATCCTTGGAAATATACCACAGCCTTGGAGCTATGAATTTACAAGCCATGAACCTGCTGGTGCTTTGGTCGTACTGTATATGGATTAAAAAATATATAATTTTGTGTGTGTGTGTTAAAATTCTGTTTTTACTCTCTCTCTCTCTCTCTCTCTCTCTCTCTCTATATGAGTTTCCTATCAGCCCCAGTTGCCCAAAGAACAGTACTGTTTATTTTTTATGTTGTTATGTTTTACTACTATTAAAAGTCTTTGCCTGTGTGTTGCAGGTGAGGCAGGATTTTACCAGAAAGTCATGAGTGTGTGCAGTGCACTGAGTCGGTACCTCTTGTCTCTGCCCAAACTGCCCTCGGCCCTACAGATCCGTCCTGCCACCGAGCACATGATCACCTCCTTCGCCACTCTGGTCATAGAGGTATATACACACATACACCCATTTTGCATTAGACTGTCCAATGAAATGAGTGCCACCGTTATTTAATTCCTAAATGAAATGAATGTTGGCAAACAATGAAAGTTAAAATCAGGGTGTTTCTGGTTTGATCAATGTGTTTCACTAAAGTATAGAGTTTAAGAATCTAAAATCAGATCACCCAGAGCACCCAGAGCTGAGCAGTGTAGCAGTATCGCAGTAATTGATGTAATAATACACTGTTCTGTCATGTGCTTAATATTTTAAAACTGCATTTAATAAATGCATAAGATTAGTCCCACTAAGATCGTTAACCAGATCAAAGGAACATATAATGATGATCATTATGGTCTGTGATTCTATTTTTATCTTTTAACTCATAGCCTCAACTCATAGTTGCTGATCCATGTTTCTTTTTACCATCTGTTTCCCACTAAGAAAATCTGGATTTTTTTTACTCTCTCTCTCTCTCTCTCTCTCTCTCTCTCTCTCTCTCTCTCTCTCTCTGTGTCT
>JAOVVB010000041.1:24619900-24634405 GCA_028570985.1 Heterobranchus longifilis
AGTGTAGATGTACAGATGAGTGTGTCCTGCCTGTGTTTGGCCTTACAGCAGCCGTCAGTATGGGCAGACTTTGCCTCTCGAACCTACCTCACACACACCTGCTCAGTCATTCACTGTGTCCACCTGCTAATCCGTGCAGGTAAGTGCGAGTGGAAGCTTGGCAGACTTCAAGCATGTACTTAACTGGTTATATAAAATATTTAAAACTGAATGTTTTGTTTTTCATGCAGTCACAGTTGGTCCGGGCGATCAACTAGTACGGCCTGAGAGAAAGACAAACGCTGACCGAGAGTCTGAGGAGGACCAGGTGGATTCAGGAAAAGGCAGTGGGTTTCACTTAAAATGCTTTTCTAGCTTTATCTGATAATGATGACTAAATACTGACTGTGTCTGGCCAGGACGACTGTACCCGGGAACTTGCACTAGTTCACTCAGTCTTTGTAACGATGGCACTGATGTAGAGGATTTGGCTGAGCAGGGAGTGAGGAAAAGTCATTCGATCAAATAGTAGCTCCCTGCCAGGTGGACTGCACAGGATATTCAGCCACATCAATTTAGATTCCAAACTGTAGGGAGCGAAACTACTCAGTTCAAAGGGAACTGTGAGCAGTGAAGGGAAGAAGTGAACAGCGGTTTATAACTTTGCCAGAAGTGGTTATAGTCACTGCACCTCAGGAGATTGCAAAAGAACGTGGCACTTACATGACACCTGGCATTAATTTCATGCACTAGTTATTGTCATCACGGACAGCTTTATATTAGTGTTACTTAATAATAATAGTAATTTGTAAGTAATATATAAATATTGTAACCAATAATTAATGAATATTAAATACGGTATTAATCTGCATATTAAGCTCTATAGAAATTAAAGTGTCCACCTTGTAAATTAATCAAATCTTATTTGTTCACAAGTTATGTACATTTTAATAGTGTATGTTTTTAATTTCTGCTCAGCATTTTGTTTTTTGGAGTGTGAAATTTTCACCGTAGCAACAAGAGGTTACCCTGGTAACTTAAGCACTTCAGATACTGGTTGCTGCTACTGCAGAAATCTGACACTTCAAATAAAATTTTAAATATACATTGGGAAAAAAAATCTGATGCATTCCAAAATACATACTATTGAAATATATATATATAACTTGTAAGTAAATCTGATTTGATTCCTTTACAAGATCGTGTCATTCCTGAAGAAATTAATATCATGCAGATAAATAGCCCTGATAATCATAACTTGAAATGAATTTACAACCAAATCATTATTATGTGTGTATGTGTATTTCAGACCTGTGTGAGCAGCAGTGCTGTGAGATCATGGCTGAGCTAGTGGAAAGCCTGCAGAGTGTTTTGGCTCTTGGTCACCACAGAAACAGCAATATCCCAGCATTCCTCACTCCTACCCTTAGGAATGTGACCATCAGTCTGGCCAGGCTGCCCCTTGTCAACAGCTACACGCGCATCCCACCACTGGTGAGAGATATCTAGTTGGACAGCATGTAGCAATGTTTTTATTGCACGCTATGACTATTATTCTATCAGTATGTTGTAAAGTGGATTAATTAAATACAAAACGTGTCTGGATCAGAAATTGACTTAAATGAGAAAATATTACAGTGGAGGGAAATCAGCATTCATAAATAAACATGATGAAGGATATAATATATAGAACATGTATTATATACAGTATAGAGTTATTGACACTCACTGACGTGTGTAACCCCTAAACCAGTTCATCAAGCCAAAGATGCTGTCAAAACTGATACAGGATCAGTTGTGGGTTGTCTACTTTCCTATCTCATATTTAATTTCTTTAACTAAGGAGTCTCAGTTACAGGTATTGTATACATACTCTCCTACTATTAGTGTGTAGTATGGAAGTATTTAAATGCGAGCCTTTATTTGTGTGTCATAGGTCTGGAAGCTGGGCTGGTCCTCCAGGCGTGGTGGGGAGTTTAACACAACATTGCCTGAGATTCCTGTTGAGTTCCTGCAAGAGAAAGAAGTCTTCAGAGAATTCCTTTACCGCATCAACGTTCTCGGTAAAAAGACGAACGTGTGGTCTGATTACACGCGAATGATGGCAGATCTTCATTTTTTATGTGATTTTTGATGTGTCTTTTACAGGCTGGAGCAGTAGGACACAATTTGAGGAGACCTGGGCCACTCTGTTAGGGGTGCTGGTCACCCAGCCAATCACGATTGATCAAGAGGAGGAAACTCAGCAAGAGGTGAGTTGAGTCTCCGCTCGTTCACTTGATAAATTGTGACTCTAATATTAAAAGGTACGTTGTGTGTTAGGATGATCTGGAGCGGACGCAGATAAACGTGTTGGCAGTGCAGGCTATCACGTCTCTGGTGCTGAGCGCCATGACTCTGCCTATAGCCGGGAACCCTGCCGTCAGCTGCCTGGAACAGCAGCCACGCAACAAGAGCCTCAAAGCCTTAGACACCAGGTTCATTTCCTCTTATAATGGTCAAGATTAAAATTTTCAAATAGTGAAAGGAACGTCCGACCCCAGGATTGTGAGAATGAGATTCCCACTTAAAATTGATCTGCTTACTTATTCACACAGCATTAAGTGATGTGCTTACTTACGATTTTTGAAATATTTTTAAATATTTAGGTTTAAAGGTGGAGCTAATTTAGTATTTAGCTAGTAAAATCTCTTAATCATGCCCTTGGAGAAACAACCAAGTTTGTGAATTCCAGAAGGCAGTGTGACTTGTGTCCATAATCTCTTCTGTGACTAACAGGTTTGGGCGTAAGCTGAGTGCAATCAGAGGTGTAGTAGAGAGAGAGATTCAGGCAATGATGTCCAAGCGAGACAATATAGCCACACACTTTCCTTACCAGGCCTGGGACCCGGTGCCATCGCTGTCCTCTTCTTTAACAGGTAAAACACACAAGCAGGCTCCTGCAATCAGGTGGACAAATCCTATATTTGACTCTGTATGCAAATATTTGATCCTCTGCTATTTTGTTTATTTATTTGTTTTGGCACAGGCACTTTAATCAGTCATGAGAAACTCCTCCTGCAGATTAACACCGAGAGAGAACTGGGCAACATGGACTATAAATTAGGCCAGGTTAGAGAATGCAAAACAAACCAGCAACCATGCAGTAAATCTTGTCTCTCTGTTAAAGGCTGCCTGATAATGTATGGATTGTATGCTGATTGCTGTAGGTGTCGATTCACTCTGTGTGGATGGGGAACAATATCACTCCGCTGAGGGAGGAAGAATGGGGTGATGATGAGGAAGATGAAACTGATGCTCCTGTAACTGCTTCACCTCCGATATCTCCTATTAACTCTAGGTGAGGTCACCTACAGGGAAATGCTGGGATAAGTGCAGTAGTGTAGCAGGGGATTAAAAGTAAATCATACTTCCATATTTATGTTCTGTTATCCTGTATAATCAAACTCCCGGGTTATCTTGAACACCCTCATACATCAAACCGATGATTTACACAATTAAACATTTGTATGTTTCTCATCATATCTCATATGTGACACAAGCGATTTTGTCACATTATTATGAGCCTAAGGTGAAACTAGTCCTAGTGTAGCATTTTAGCCATAAACTGCACTCATGATCTGGGCATGGATTTACTCTGGACTGATACTGGTGCTGCCTGTCCTCTCTCACATTCAGAAAACACAGAGCTGGGGTTGACATCCACTCCTGCTCCCAGTTCCTCCTGGAGCTCTATAGCCAGTGGATCCTTCCTGGAAGTCCCAGCAGCAGAAAAACTCCAGTGGTGCTTATAAGTGAAGTGGTGAGATCGGTGAGTGTGCTGACTTTCTGACTGTGTAAGAGGGCAGATTGTTCTTGTTTTTCAATCCCTCGCTTTGTTTTATTCCTGCTTTTTGTTGCAGGATGATACAAATTAAATAGTTTTTACTTCATTCTGCATTGTTATTTATATAATAATTCCACCAGTTTTGTTCAGTTCCACTAGTTGTATGTTAGTTTGGGTTAACTGATCTTTAATCTTTTAAATATAAACAATATTATTGGACTAAATAAATAAATGCATGTATATATAGTTGTGAGTATTATAAGATCAGTTTACACTGGCTTGAAATCTTTAGCTATTTCCTGTGTAGCCTAATAAAAGTACAGCTGCTGGCAGTCTTTCTGTTAAGTAACACACACAAATAATTAAAATAAAAAAAGAAGCACAGAGCTTTGACCTTTAGCATTTTCTGAAAATCAGCTATTTAACAGTCGGAGGCAAACTGTAACCACGGGTTTTCCTCAGTATCAAAATTGACAATGTTTTATTCACAAAACCTAATTTACGATCCTTATTAAATATTAAATAGCTCTATATTGTTCTTATCTTTATTGTGTTTTTGTCTCTAGTTGTTGGCAGTGTCCGATCTGTTCACGGAAAGGAATCAGTTTGATATGATGTTTTCCACTCTGATGGAGCTGCAAAAGGTTCACCCTGCAGAGGATGAGATCCTCAACCAATATCTTGTCCCTGCCATCTGCAAAGCAGCTGCTGTACTGGGCATGGTAAGTGTGTCTGCGTGTGTGTAGTGGCAGGGGGTTGATGTAGACATTGTGTTTGCTTAATTGCGGTGAATGTGTGTGTCAGGATAAGATGACGGCAGAGCCTGTGTGTCGGCTGTTGGAGTCGTCACTCAGGAGCACTCATTTGCCCAGTCGAATCGGAGCGCTGCATGGAGTGCTCTATGTGCTGGAGTGTGATCTGCTGGACGACACGGCACGCCAACTCATACCCACAGTCAGCGAATATGTACTGTCTAATCTTCGGGCCATTGCCCAGTGAGTCACCACCACCCCTCCGCGCACACACACACACACACTTTTAGAAATACACTACATACTGTCGAAACATGACTAATAGCCGATGAATAACATGCGCCCAGTTTTATGGTCTCCACGCAACACACCGACAAGTTTCGCAACAAGTTTCATCAGTCCCAATGTGAAAGCAAGCAGCGATATTCAGACTTTCTGACCTCACAGCGATCAAATTGGAACACACAGTGGCATGAGCTCAGCTTCCTAATAAATCATTAGGGCCAGTGTAGATCTATTTGTCTCATATGAGGGAATACGAGATGAGAAGGAAACAGTCAGCAGCTAGTTCCCAGTCAAGATAAAAGACTTCATGCTGACCATTAGTGCTCTTGAGTTTTGGACGCCTGGGGCTAAAGCTAATGCCAGCCCCTGTGTACCACACTGTGTAACATGCTGTGAGGCTGAATCCCAGATATTAAAACTGCATCGCTATTAGCTCCTTATTATCTGTGTTATGTGTAAGAAACATGAGATTTAGTTTAGTTAATTTAGTTAACTTAATTTAGTTTATTTATGGCAATTAAACTAACCTGTGTGTATGTGTGTGTTTCAGCTGCGTGAACCTGCATAATCAGCAGCATGTGTTAGTAATGTGTGCTGTAGCATTCTACATGATGGAAAACTACCCACTGGATGTAGGCCCAGAATTTAATGCAGGAGTTGTCCAGGTAAGGACATAAATATGCACGCAGTACATTATATCAACAAATAAACTGATCTGGACACTTATCCATCACACCTATATATGGTTCTTTCCCAAATTCTATATATGATGATGGGTTGCATGCACTCTTGTTTTTGAGGCTAAGCAACCAGGCACGAAGGCTCGCTTAATGGTTTGACGAGGATGAAAATGATTTCCATATAATTGAAAAATTGAGCAAGAGGACACGATGTAGTATTTCTTAGTTGCCGCATCAGAAAACATGGCAAATGCAATAACTCAATACGTTGCGGTTCCTAGTACAGTCAAAACAGTGACTAGATGTTGCACTTGTCTAAACAGATGAATGAACTGACTTTGGTTTCGGTCTCACGCTTTATTCTTCTCTAGGTGTGTGGCATAATGCTCTCAGCCAGTGAGGAGGCCACTCCATCAGTAATCTACCACTGTGCCCTGCGAGGCCTGGAGCGATTGCTTCTGTCTGAACAGCTGTCGCGCATGGACGCAGAGACGCTGGTGAAGCTGAGCGTGGAACGCGTAAACATGCCGAGCCCGCACCGCGCCATGGCCGCCTTGGGTCTCATGCTCACCTGCATGTACACAGGTGTGCCTGGAGAGGAAGGCAGGACACATTTCAGCTCACTTTTACCCCCCTTCCCCCCCACACTGACCCACCTACTAACAAAAAATCCTGCAACTGAACAGATTAGTGCCCTTCCTCATGCTAACACACCTGACTAATACACAGCACCTCTACACACACTCTTCACACTTCCTTCACTGGAAGGGCAAGAAAACAGGGCCCTTTTTATTTGGATTGACAATAATATGTTGGATGCTTTTTGTTTAATCTAATGAAAAGAGTTTAATAATATGTTGGATGCTTTTTGTTTAATCTAATGAAAAGAGTAAGTACAGTAATTCAGAGTATTTCAACTTTTTGTTTAATGTAATGAAAGGAGTAAGTACAATAATTCGGTAGTATTCAGAAATTATGTATTTAAGCTAACTGGCAACCGATTTGTTTTCATCCCACAGGAAAGGAGAGAGGGAGTCCTGGTCGGCCGGCCGACACAGACCCCACGGCTCCTGACAGCGAGTCTGTTATTGTTGCCATGGAGCGTGTCTCAGTTCTTTTTGACAGGTACTGATGATGCGTATACTGTATGTACATACTGTCAATTAAAATATACTGTATCTTATGCATATTAATGTTTCAGTAGAATGTTTATTTTAGTTTCAGTCTACAACCTCATGTATTGTGTGATCACTTTTGTATCCAAACTCAGGATCCGTAAAGGTTTTCCATATGAAGCGCGTGTGGTGTCAAGGATACTGCCCCAGTTCCTGGATGACTTTTTCCCCCCACAAGATGTCATGAATAAAGTCATTGGAGAGTTTCTGTCTAATCAGCAACCTTACCCACAGTTTATGGCCACAGTGGTTTATAAGGTGTGTTTGGTATTGCTTTTGTGTTTAAATAGACTTCCTTGGTTATTTACGATGGGCGTTCAAGTCAAACCGGAAGTTGTGATGAGATTTCGTGTGAATGATGGCGTAAAACCTATTGACATTTACAGAAGGATTAAAGCACAGTATGGACTGGGCAGTCTGATCACAACTCTGGTGTCCTCAGGACAACTTTCTGGCAGCCAAGCACTAGGAAAACACTAGAGAAATAAAGGGAGTCCTGGTTTGACTTAAGCAATCCTCGTATAACGCAACAATAATCGTTTGACCTATTAAATAAATTATCTACATGAATCTGTACGCTTGCATTATTTGCGGCTTTTTATGTGATCTGGTTCCACACAAATGTAAACTACGTAGGCATTAGATTTGAGCCTAAAAAACAAAAACCCAGAGAGTTATATGTCTTCAAGCTATTACGACATTTCCAGCAGTATCAGCTTAGTGCTCGTATTCTAATTTGCACTTGTTGTTCCAGGTGTTTCAGACACTTCACGCCACTGGTCAGTCCTCCATGGTGCGAGACTGGGTGCTGCTCTCGCTTTCCAACTTCACACAGAGAACACCTGTTGCCATGGCGATGTGGAGCCTGTCCTGTTTTTTTGTCAGCGCCTCTACCAGCCAGTGGATATCTGCCCTGTATCCTTAAACACGGTTTCACATACTGTACATGCTCTCACACACACTTCCTCCTTATTATTATTAGCTATTAGTAAGCTGTAGTAGTGTAGTAACTGCACGGTCCTCCTACAAAGGTAGAAAATAGGCATTTGGGTTGGGATGTAGTCATTACTAAACAAATGTATGTTTATGATTTCAATGGGGAATTCTTAGTTTATACTTTAGAGTCATTTAATCAGTCTATATATCAAAATGCACACTCCAAGATCACAAATGTGAATGATTTCCTGTAGTAAAATAAACTACTTTTATTGCACACTCTCGGTTGCTTCCAATTCACATACACATGGCACAGGTTTTATGCTGGATGCCTGTCGTAATGCAACCCTTACATTCTCTCTGGGCTTGTGACCAGCACTAAGGATGGCATGGATATTTGGACAGTTGCTGGGAATCAAACCCAGGCCCTCTGTATGGCAAGCGAGAAGCCTACCACTGAGCCTCTGATGCCCTGTGTAAACCTCAAACTATAATCCCTTTCCAGTTCTATTTAAAAAAATCGGCATTGTTACTTGATTCCCTCAACAAACCTTGGCCTTGGTTAAGGTCACAAGAGGTTTCGGGTAAGGGACTGTTGTCGATGCGCATTTACTCAGACATGTCTCAGTGGAATAAGGATCATTTATTTTCTGCCATCCTCCCTACTGCATTTGGAGCTGCTCTAAGTTTTCTAGGATCCTGTGCCATGCTATTGTTCAAATTTTAAGATTAAAATGCAAACATTTTGCGTCCATTGTCCATGTACAAAAAAAAATAAAAAGTCCTTGCTTTTTGTCCTTTTTCCATTTTTATATTGGCTAGGGCTTGAACAAGCCAACTAGATTATCTTCCTATTGTGACCTCATGTAAGAACATCCCCTCCCCCGGCTTCTTGCGCAGCTATTCTGTTCTCTGGTGGGAGCGAGGCTCATTTACATAAACGCAGAGTTTGTGATCTGAAAAATGCATTATCTAAAGCTTGTTTCAGCTGGAGCTTTAGGGGATCTCTGAGACCTGTTTTTATTCATTATAGCAGAAACACACTGACAATGTGTCAATGAAACAGTGTGTATGTTACAAACCTGTTTGTCTCGTACAGTTTTCATCTTTAACTCCACTTGCCTCCTCCAGCCTGCCTCACGTGATCAGTCGCATGGGCAAGGCAGACACCGTGGACGTCAGCCTTTTCTGTCTGGTAGCCATGGACTTCTACCGACACCAGATCGACGAGGAGCTGGACCGCAGATCCTTCCAGTCTGTTTTTGAGATGGTGGCGTCCCCCGGTAGTCCTTACTACCAGCTGCTGTGCTGTCTGCAGAGCATTCATCAGGACACATCACTATGAGGCACACAAGCCATCGGACTGACTGTAATGCACAGCTCATCATGCCGGACGTAGTAAACTAGTGGGTCGTAGACAATTCACTTTTACAATAACCATAGGACCAAACCACAAGGGCAACTTTGTGCATACTAATGACCAGCTTTATGAAGAAACCATCGCATGTCACCTAATATATGAGCTCTGCAATACAGAAATTGGCTGCAGGCTAATTGTGTTGTTTTAGAAACAACTCAGTACTTGGGTTAGATGTAATGTCTGAAGGCAAATGTGGGGATAAAATGTACATCTCTAAACACTTGATTTATTTTTTTTTTTCCTTCCAAATTTAGGATCTAGTTTTTCCAACCTTTGCATCTCTTAGCGTTCTCACTTTCAACACTGAGCAGGAACCACAAAGTTAAGTGCTCAGTCAAAACATATAATGTGCATGAAAGAGTAAACATTTATATTAGGATTTTTTTTTTTTTTCCTATTCATGTCATTCCTTTGTAGGAAAGTTTGCCTGATTTGACCTTAAGCACTTGGGGAAAGTCGAGAGGTTTAACTAGAAACTGACTTGATTCTCCCTCATTCGAGGAAACTTGCATAAGCCATGTTGAAAGAAGACTGTAGTATTTCCATGTATTTAAAATGTAAAATGTGCTCAATTAAATACTTTTAGGACTATGAGATGGTAGAACTGACTGGCACAAAACTGACCATTAAATAACACCAGTTCTCTCTCTCTCTCTCTCTCTCTCTCTCTCTCACCTTTAGTTTTTCTTTTTAAATATATTTTTTATTTTAAATATGACACTTGATCTTGAAAGAAAGATAAAATATATATATATATATATATATAAAAAGTGAGGCCTGGTGCAGAAAGGCTTGCGACAGCCGTAACGCTCAGTGTTTTTAGATTGTGAAGTCGTAGCAGATAAGAATACCAAGTGAGCTTGTTAAAACTGGTATACGCACTTACAGTGATTTTGATGTAATCCGGTTCCACCTTCTTGACTGATTTTTGCATTTGTTTTAACGCTCAGGATGCTCTTGTGGAACTCTTGTGATTCTTTGATCTAGTGTCATGACTGGAAGTCTATTTTTTATGTTGTGTCGAAAAATCCTGTACAATGTATGTAAGAGAAGAAATATTTGTGTTTATACTACTAAAAACTCTGCTGCATGACAACAGCCATCAGATGATAGATGGCGTAATGAGACTGCATTTACTGAATGTTTGCAAACCACTCCCCTCGATGTGTGTAATTATAAACTGACAGCTTGCACTCTCCGAAGGCTCGGGAGCGAACAATCAGATCGAAGATGTTTAGAGGAAGAGAGCAAGAGTCCCTTTACTGTAAAACAAAAAAAGAAGCCTGGTAGCATCTTGTCTATTTAGCCTGCAGCATGCTGTTGTCTGCTTTTAATATTGAGTCTTCGTGTGATGTGTTAAAACCTCAATGGAGAAGGACGACAAGCTGACGAACTTGGAATAAATTCGATAATATCACGGCCATGAGATTTCTTGCGTCATCTTGAAGTGTCTAATCTAGTGTGGCATTGTTGTAGCCGCTATCGAGAGTCAGATAATCATCCTTTCACATTTTCCAAGTTGAAGTGTACTCTTTGTTAGACATGCTGGGTCAGTGTCTCTTCATGCAAACACGTACAAATGTTTTCAGTTTCAGCACTGCGCTAAAGTCTGTATTTCCTCAACAAACTTCGGAAAACAACTTCTCCACCCTTCTCCAAGCCTGTAAATCCCAAATGGGATAAATCGAATCTGAAGTAGAAGAATTGGGGGGGAAATGAGGGTTTCTTCTTAGCACTTGGATTTTCCCTTCTTCAAAAAGTCATCATGCCACTTTCAAAACAACCTGCATACTTTCTCTTTTTCTCAACTTAGAATGCTTCAGTGCTGATTTTCATTTAACTCATTATATTTGAGGCAGAGTTCAATCAGTGAGCCGGAGCTGACAGTAGATGAGTGAGTAAAGACAGTGTGGATTATGTGACTGTAGTCTCTATTCACTCATCTACGATCGTGTTCAATAAGGAAGGCTGTGAAAGTTGTGCACCGGAGCTTCCTGAAAACTTACACTGGTGTGTTCAATATTCCACACTCGACGTCTGCAAGCTTGTGGAATGAAAAAGTTGTTGTATTTACTGTAATGGCATATTTTAATATAAAACTACTGGAAAGATTATAATGTAGTAATAAAATTAATAAAATGTCTAATGTTTTTTTTTGTTGTTGATTTGCATTTCTTTTCTACCCTTCATATATTTCTGCTCATTATTATGTACATTTGTTGTTGCTGTTGCTTCTTTTCTATTTAACTTTTCAAGCTCGTCATTTAATATCAGCCCCTTTCTGTCAAACTGTTAACTAATTGCTTTAGGCAGCTGCTTTGGACAGCGTTTAGTGATAATCCTCTCAAGCACTTAGCACTCCCATGAACTGGGGCAGGAGATTAAATGAAATCTCTGGCTGGACATGATGGAGGCGAGATCTATTAGTGTGGGAAATTAAAGCTTCCAGACTCGACAGATTGTGTGGTCATGGGTGACAAATTAAAGGGGGGAAAACTCTGGTGAGCGTGTTCTGCTGTAGGGAGCATATGTCCCCTAGAGCAAAATGTCAATTCAAAAGTTCTTCAGACTGATCTACTGTGATGAAAAATTTCTTTCCTTGAGTAATTCCTTTTAGGATATCTCCTCCCCCATTTTCACATGTCGCTAGTTCACATCATATCTGCCGTTTTATGAGTTGAGAGTAAAGGCATGGCCTACTTTGTGACTGTGCTCGTATGAACCTTTGGTTGCAAAGACCAGTCACTGATTATCTGTGTTTGTCACACATTCTTACTCCTTTGTTCTCCTTTGTTCTACTCCTATGTTTCTTGTCTATGTTTACAAGTAGTAACATTAATCAAAGTGAGTTATGGATATAAGTCTTATTACCATTACCACTATGCCTATTTTATAACAACTTGGTTTTGAGTTTTTGATATTATTAAAAAAGGACATATACGTATATGCTTATGTATATATACACACAGAGTGGCCCAAAAAATGTGTACACATTTAAACATGAAAAAATATGCCTCCCTTCTGACAGTCACATGATAGCATCCACAGTGGTGTGACTGACATCTTTAGAGGAAACTTAATACAGCACATTGCTGCCATAATTCAATTCAAGGGCATAGTTAACAACTGTTGAAGTGTGTATACATTTTTGGGCCCATAGACTTTATATATACAGTATATGCATATGATGAGACTCTTAGCCACTGTAAAATATTTAAGGAGAAAAAAAAGAAGGTAATTGGTTCGTGAATGAGGTTCCTGTGAACATTCAGCGAGTAGAGTGCCTTTGCTTGAAAATCATCAAATTACTTGACACCAATAGGTGGATGAGTTGCATTTGTCCATGATATCTGTACACACAGTCATTCACCAACACCACTTTCACTCTACAGCCACATCTTCTGTACAGTCCTGACCTCACTCCAAGCTACTTCCTGGTTTTCTTTCTTTTTTGCATATTTGTCACATTCAAATGATTGAGATCATCAAACTAATTTTAATATTAAACGAAGTTGAATAAATGCAAAATGAATTATTTCATTTATTAAGGGAAAAAACTGTCGAAACCTACTAGCCCCTTTGTGAAAAAGTAATTGCCTACTATTGCTAAAGCATGAAGGAACTGTGATTATTTTTTTTTATTTTTTTTTGAAAGCTGAGTAAAATTTCATTTGCCACAGCAAGGCCTGATTCCTGGCTGACCTGTTGAATCCATAATTTATTTAAATAGAATGTGTCTGAAAAAGTGAAGAATGCTAAAAGATATTAACAAGAAACACAAGAATATCAGATAAGTTCAGTGTTCTTGATTCGACAATAAGTATGAGACTGGGAAAAAGTGGCATTCATGGGAGAGTTCCAAGGCGCAAGCCATTGCTGAAAAAAAAAACCACACAAAGGCTTGTCTCATATTTGCCAAAAAATATTTTTTAATTATCTTCTTGACTTTTGGGCAAACATTCTGTGGACTGATGAGATGAAAGTTGAACTTTTTGGAAGGTGTGCATCCCATTACATCTGGCATAAAACTAGTACAGCCTTTCATAAAAAGAACACCAAACCAACGGTCAAACATGGTGATGGTGGAGTGATGGTCTGGGGCTGCTTTGCAGCTTCAGAACCTGGATGACTTGCCATAATTGATGAAACCATGAATTCTGTGCTCTACAAGAAAATCCTGAAAGAGGAATGTCCAGTCGTCCGTTCGTGACCTCAAGCTGAAGCACACTGGGGTAATGCAGCAGGACAATGATCTGAAACACACCGGCCAGTCCACCTCTTAATGGCTCAGAGGTTCTGGAGTGGCCTAGTCAAAGCCCAGACTTAACTACAATTGAGACTCTGGTCGATCATGCTCGAAATCCCTCCACTGTGGCTGAATTAAAACAATTCTGCAAAGAAGTGTGGGCCAAAATCTCTCCACAGAGATGCAAAAGACTCCTTGCTAGTTATCGCAAATGCACGATTGTGGTTGTTGCCCCCTTGTATTTTGTGAGCAGGTGTTATTTTAGCTGCCCTCCTCTGAAAGGATTTAGGATCACCGGAATAAGAGCTCTCTGACCACCTCATTACAATTGTAATGTCATGTTGTCGTATTGTCACTTTGTCGCTCTTGTTTGTACATTTTCACATGCGCTTTAGGTTGTCTCTTTTGTAAAAAAAAAAAAAAAACGTAGATAGTTCTCTGTTAACATAAAATGTCAATTTATCTTGTCCCAGCTAGCCAGCCAATTAGGTTTCTTAGTTATCTAGTTAGTTTCTGTTCATTTGTGTTGTATGTAGCACCTTGGTTCTGGAGGAACGTTGTTTCATTTCTCTGTGTACTAACTGTATATGATTAAAGTGACAATAAAAGCCTACTTGACTTGACTGGTTTTGGAAAGCATTGTGGCTGGTACCTCTGGGGGTGGGAGTTTCACCTCTTCTGTGTGTGTGTGTGTGTGTGTGTGTGTTTCTTCTGGGTACTCAGGTTTCCTCCTCATTCCATGCTTTGCAGGCTAATCGGTGTTTCCAGATGTAATTGTGTGAGAGAGTTCCTTTGTGACTTTATACTGGAAAAGCGATACAGAAAAAATGGGTAAGAGGTGATGATGCTGAAAATGATTATGAAATGCCAGCTGAGAGAATGAGTAAGTGAATATACTGCAGAAGAACAGTGTTCATTCCTTCAGCACAGGTTCCTGATATTCTGCTGACAATACTCCAGACTCCAAAATTCGATTCGATAACGTTTCCCCCTTTATTTATCACGTGACTCGACATCATATGAACTCAGAGACTTTTATTTCACTGTTGTCTTTGGTTCTCCACTTGCACGTGCACTTTTCCTAGCCCGTGGAAGCAGTTTTCCCCCCTTTTTCTCGACAGAAATCCCGAGGTCACGTGACCAAGGAGGTCCTCACAGCAGAGGTCTACTCCTTAAAAAAAAAAAAAAAAAAAAGGACGTCCACTG
>JAOVVB010000041.1:24645029-24659972 GCA_028570985.1 Heterobranchus longifilis
GTCACTTATTTACCTAATGTCATATGTAGCATCTAATAGTTCTGAAAAAAATGAAAAAAAAAAAAAAAAAATCACAAAAAAATTCATTTGAAGGTGTGTCAAAATGTTTGACTGGTATCGAAAATAGAAGAAACAAAAAAATGTTTTTGCTGAGATGGGGAAGAGTATATCCAGGTCAAAAAGTAATGTAAAAAGTTGAAAGTAAATTCAAAGAAATGTAAAATTTAGAAAATTAAAACAAGAAAGCTGTTTCAAAAATATTAACCTTCTATCTTATGATAGGTTAGAAGAATTCAGTCTTGATCTATCTTGGTTGGATAGTCACCAAGAGCATGAAGGCGGGACTAAAATCGTTGTTTTTTTCCCAGTAAAGCACAATGTTTGTTAAATCTAAAGTGATTTACTGTATAGATAATGCTGAATATTGAAATAATAAAAAGAGCAATTGCAGGGCAGTGGTGGCTATAGGCGGTTGAGGCTCTGGGTTCCTGGTCAGAAGGTCAGGGGTTCAAGCCCTGTCACCCCTTGGGTTGCCACTGTTGGGACCTTCAGCAAAAAGCTCTATGATACAAGGCAGCCACTGCAAGCAGTGATGGTCCTAATCCCAGTTAGGAAAGCGGAAGGTTGTGACAGGAAGGTCATCAAGTGCAAAACCTGTGCCAAATGATATGATATGGTGACCCAAGAGGAACAAAGCCCAAGGAAATTGGGCATATGTGAGCAAGCTTGTGTGAGGTTAAGAATCCCCGCCTCCTGCTAAATTATTGGTTAAAATAATTCAGTCACCTTTTTTATTGGTTAAAAACCTTCAATATAAAAACTTAAATCTTAAGTGTTTTAAGTGCAGTTTAAATGACACCGATACCTATGACTCACACCGATTTTTCTGAGATCTCACAATAAAAGGACAGCCTTGGATGCCCAATAATTACACCGTGTAATTCACATTTTAATGTCTTTATTATCAATTATCTTAAAATAAGTTAATTTAAAATGGCATAGCACTTTGAACGACACAGCACTTTAGGATAATTAGCTAGGTAAAAACAGATCCATGAGTACACTGTGATTCGGGTTTATATAAATATTTTTAATACACATTTCCTGGCCATTATGATGGCAAAAGGAAATGTCCACACCAACAACCTGCGGCTTTTCCCTTAGAGCTGTATCACTAGGTTTATAAGGAGGCTCAGTCTAGAGCTAAGATGCAGAGAAGCTCTGAAAACGATTAGGAAGTGCATCCCATCAGCAGAACAGCTCGACCTGTCTGGTTGATTACAGCATTGCCTTATTTACAGACACCTTCAGCTGGCTTTGCTGTGTGCTGGACGATTAACTGGCCATGCCAAGCGTCTAACTTGTTGACACTGAACAGTGTTCATTTTGATTAACCTCCTGGGGTAAAAGCGGTGGGGATGTGGAACTGCAAAGAGGAGCCGCCTCGAGAGTTACGGCCATGTTGTGTTTGGAGTGACATGTTTTTCTGGGTTTTGTAGTCGGCCTCTCTGAGTGAGAGGAGAAAGAGAGCAGAGATAGAGAGACTTTATAGTTTGCTTTGATAGTGTATTGGTATTGTTTTATTAATAGCATGACTACAAGCGAGTGGTAACTGCTTTGGCAGTAAAGCACATTAAGCTGTGGAGCTGTGTGGGAGAGGGCGAGGGAGACTTTGTAAAAGAGCTACCTTCCTGCTGTGCGACGTTATTTTCCCCTCACTATTGAATCTGACTCCAGTAGACTACCTGTGAATGGGAATAAAGGGGAACACGTAGGAAGACAAACAAAGCTGCCGGACGTGGCAGAAGAGAGTAGAGTGAGGGAACAGTTACCTTTGCCCTGTACATACAACATTCTGTAATTGTAACTGATATCCAAGTAAATAAACTTCATTTGGTAAACATAAATGATTATGTTAATCCATTTGTGTCATTTACTTACCTATTAATATAAACTTGTTATGTAATGAGCGTTTATTTTAGGGTAGAATGTAATACCATAATGAAGCCACCGGAGGCAGCAGTGCTGCTCAGACTGTGCTACACAGCACTGAGCGCAAAGCTGTTTTCAGTCCCACTGTTCTTAAGAAAGCAGGAAAACAGGATGATTGATTTCACTTGCCAGTTGGAGCTGGTATACCCAATACGGAAAAGGTTTAATGTCGTTTCAAGATAAGTTCAGGTGACCTCAAGTAAGACTTCATGGCATGTAAAAAACACTATTGCTTATATATAAATCATATTGCACAGATAGAACTTTGAATGACTGGAGCAACGGAAGAACAAAAGTGCACAACCTTTAACATTGACTTTTTTAAGGTAAAAACTTAAAGCCATGCTACAGTACCGTCTGTGTAAACAGCAGCACCTTGATGATGCATGAACGTTAAAAGGCACTCAAAAGTTCCTCCTGGGTGAGTGAAATATACTAAATGCTCAATATTATAGCTTCTTATATCACAGCACGCTTGAGTGCATTATTTGCAAATAAAAGCACAGGTACAGTTCCAGCTGTAACATAGAAAACGATAAGTTAATGTTAATGCCCTTGTTGCAGTACAGTATGTTACCATTTCTATAATAACAGCTCATACAGTACAGGGTTTGTGTTGCGAAAGCTTCACTTAAGTGTTCCATATTTTAAATTTCTTTAAAAAGTTCAAATTAAAATTTTATTTGTCGTATTTATATTGTGTATATGTACACAATCATACACACTATGAAATGCACTGAAATGCTTACTGTATACGACTGTTTGAGACCTAAAAAGAAAAGTTAGAATAGAATAGAATAGAAGGATTTCACTCCAAAAACATGCATTAGAGATCGAAAGATAGAATTTCCAATAATAATCAATTAAAACAATATATTTTTTATTTTGGGTTGGAATACAGGAAAAATTTAATTTAAATGTATTTTTTTTTAAATATACAAAATGCAAAGGTTTTGCAATGATTTAAAGAATGTGCAAAATGTAACTGAAAACTGAGAGACATGAAAATGTATTAGGGTAAAGATACGGTGTGTGGGTATGACCGCAGCAGTATGATAAAAAAAAAAAAAAAGTCCTCATGATTGAAACTTGATGATGTGTGTATCAGCCATAGTGTTATTGTCCAAGTTCCAAAGTGCATCTTAACCCCCTTTTTGTGTAAATGAGCGGTGTGGAAAAGTAAGTTAACATACTGTACTTTGCATAATTCTTGAGCCTCCCCTCATTTTTTTCAGATTTCACTTACAGAGCCAGACTTTCTTGTATTTTGATGTAGTCTTGAGGAACAATTCTCCAGGCTTCCTGAATGACCTTTTTGGCTCACATTTTTGGCAAGTTTTTGTCTTTCATTATCAGTCCAGTCCCCAAACCTGACCAGTTTCAGAGGAATGTTGTTTGTTAAGCCACACAGTGATCTATGAATCCTTCAAGCTTAATAAAAAACATCTAAAGTAAGGCATGAACCAGTGAGAACGAGGAGCAGATGAGTACTAGTGATGCTGAATGCTGAGTGGATGAAACAGACGAGAGGGGGAATGAGGTTGTTACATAAACAACCAGTTTTTAAATTGAATCTTTGGGCACTTTGTAGCCAGTCTCAGTAAAACATATGTTCTAATTTCTACTAATCTACTAGTTTAATTACATGTAACGTAAATAAATGAGGGGTGACTGAGGGGCGTTCACTTTTGAACAGTACTGTAGGTCTCAAAGATCAAGCATGTGTTATACTCCAGCTAAATTAGCCCTCAGATATTGCATTTTTAAAAAAAATCCTAATCCATCTAAATGTCTAAAAATTACTAAAAAGTGACTTTTGCATAATAGGTCTCCTTTAGGTGGCACGGTGGGTCGAGGGTTCGATTTACAGTCTGTTGAGATATTTTTTTTGAAGCCCTAATCCAGTTTACAATTTTAATAATTAGATTTTTTTCCCCTGCCATATTGATTCTTTTATTTTTATTGGTTTATCAGAAGCTGCAGATGACCTCTGCAGTAAGCCACAGTTTTTATTTTGTTCTTTGAAAGCATTTCAACCGTCTCACAGACTCATTTTGAGTGTTTTAATTCATTGTGGTGTTAATTCTCATGCAAATAAAAACCAAAGTGAATAGTTAAATATATGCAAGATCAGGTTTAACCATTTAAAAAAATAATAAATTGCAATACTACAGTTAAATATCAATGTGAGCATATTGCGAGACATGTTACAATCGTGGTGTGTAGGAACGTAATTACAACATGCTACACATTGTGACCAGGGTGCTGATTTGTCTCAGCATCAGAGGGTTAATCATGGGGGATTCTCCGCTCAAGGCTGGAAACAGTCCTACAGTATGAGCCAACGTGATTACTCTCTCTCTTTCTGTCACAGACACACTGTAATCTCACTTTTGTCTTGTCTTACTTTTAATGAGCAGCTAGTGAGTAGTGATGGCTGTTTGGCTGTGTGTTGTAAAGGAACATTGGTCAAAAGAAGCAATGTGTCTTCTGTCCCTCTTTAGATTTAATGGTCTGCACTGTTTCCTTATATGGTGCGCATCCGTGGACGGGTTCGTCATTCGGTTTGTGTCTGGGTGTCTGTGGCTGGGTTTTGTAGGAACAGAGTGGACTTGAAGCAGATGTTTCCACATTAAATTATATACCAGCAAATACTGTTATTATTTATAAATAACCTTATCAAGCTGAAAGGTATGATTAGATAAGAGGGATTTTTTTAAATATATATACACAGGACATGGATTAACTTCTAATCTTCAAAATACATTTTCCATTTCCTGATTCATTGGAAATTCTATGGTTTTAACTTGGGGTAATTTGGGGGACTGGAACACAGACACACTTTATAAAATGTAACAAGGTTGTATTTAGCGAAGTCTTGGTTAAACAATAAAATAAATGACTACGCTCTTTGTGCATTTATGCATATCATCTCTATTATGCATTCACAATGACAAAAACTCAAAAATGGAGATCACAACCATGAATTCAGTGGTTAGTTCCTGAACTGTACTTTCATTCCTTCAAACCATTCATGTGCAATTGAGCCTCGATCTCAAGACACAATGACTCTTCTATGCAGCATGTCTCCTTGTACACTGCTGGGCCAAAAAAAAAAAGCACATGTTTTGTTTAACCTCCTTGTTCTTTGATACAGTGCAAAATGTGGTGATCAATTCTTGTTTGAAAATCATTCCTCAGGCTCCCAGAACCACTAATGAGAGTCCTGAATATTGCCTATGCCAGCATGGAAGAAAAACTTCATTAGATGTGATACCCTGGTCATTCACGTCATCAACTGACTTCATTTTATTGCCACATAATATTGCTGAGTCTAGACCTGACCAACAGAAGCAACCCCAGATCACAACACTGCTTCCAGAGGCTTGTACAATGGGCACTGTGCATGATGAGTGCATTGTTTTATGTGCTTCGCTCTGGAATAGGATCAATCTGAACTCATCACACCAATCTTTAGGCTCCCTAGCAAATAACTTGTTTACAATCACATGACAATTATGTTTAATAACGAGATGGAGAAATTCCTTACATCCAAATATCTTTGATGTGATTGTTAAGTTGTGAAGAGGAGTGATTTTAAAACAGAATTGAAAGGCGTGTCTGTTATCATGGCAGAAGATTTAAGTAACTCAGTTTTTCTCACGCGCACTGCACTAAATTGTGTGCAACATTTTGCTTATTTCTGGACTTCTCCTCATACCCTGCTATGATTGGTTGAGGTGTCAGATGAAACCTTCAGCGTTTACATTCGCCGGTAAAATCTGGATGTTGTTCTATAATCCTACAGGTGGTGCTCTTTAAATATTCACACACTAGCATCCTGTGTGGTAGGAGGAAATTAATTGCTACGTTTAATTGTACCAAATCTAAATTATAACATGACATTTTTTAAATCGTGATATTAACAGAAGAGCAATTCAAAGCAAATTGAAACTCGGGTATCGAGACAATATCGTATCGAGAGCTCCCTGGTGAATCCCATTGCTAGTCATCTTCATTTTAACAGTCTCTTTATTTGTTCTCTGTGCTTGATTCAGGCCTAGACTTGGACCTACAATATGATTGACCTTTTTTTATTTTTGGGGGGCCTGGCCGTGAACATCAGCTGTATGCACCAATACATATATTAGTATTATTTATTAGTATTAATGTATAATATTAATACTTATACAACAACCATACGCACTACCAGTCAAGAGTTTGGGCACACTTTCCAATTCCAGGGTCTTTCTTGATCTTTTTTTCTTTCTACATGTTAAAACGGTGCTGAAGGCATCCAAAATATGCAGTAATCTCCTTTTCAGGTGTCTGCTGCTTATACTGTGTAAAGCCTTCATTACGGATCTAACCTGAGGTGTGTATCTGATTTTGAGGCTGGTAACTCTAAATGAACTTGACCATTTCTAATAATAAAATATATAATGAAATGGGTCAAATAAATTCAATTATCAAAATTAATTAGGTTAAAGAAATGTGTATCTGTAATTAAAACAGAAACGAAAAATAGTCAAAACACAACCATAAAACACAGCTGCCCATTAGTATTGTTTATGTAAACTGATCCAGTATATTTATATAAAAAGGCGATTGGTTCCTCATCTGAAGTATGAAATAGATGAGGAAAAACCCTGTCTGTGGATGACTATGACTGTCTATTTACTTCTTCTTACCTCTTTCACTCATTCTCTATACCACTTATCTATATATAAAGAAAAAAGGTTTTGTTTGTAGATTGGTAGATTCAGTAATATCTTTACGTTTCATACATTTCAGATTCCAAAACAAGTCTCAGAAAATTTTGTCTGTCTGTCTGTCCAGCCAGATTATGTCTCAGTTAAACCGGCACCATAATTGAAGGCAAAATGTTGAGTAAAAACAATGTTATGAACAGTTACGTATCTACTTTGAAATAAGCTACTAATAAGCTACTTCCTCAATGTAAACAAAGACATGTACAAATGTTTACTGGGATTAGTTCATATTTTCACAGCTGAAATAACAGCGTTAAAGTGGTATAAGTCAATTTTAACGTGCTGGAGTCAAAACTTAATCTTTATCCAATAAAAGTTTTCAATTTCTCATCTGTGATTCACAGATGTGATTCATGCTCTGATTAATTAACAGGGACTGGATTTGGCTGACGAAAGAACTCCAACTTAACGTAAACAAAGGCGTAAGATCATCAACCTTAAATTAAGTTCGGCAAAGTTCAGCTGTAGTGCAGAGAGTTCAGCTATACAGAAAGACAGACGGACATGTACATGGACTTTAACCTGAAATAATAATATTATTGATTACATTACAGCTAATCAGCTTATTTTTAGCTTTAACCTTTTAACTATTTCTACAAATTGTTTTCCTGTCAAAGACGGTTACTAATGCTGGTCCTGTATAGGGTTGCAGGAGACCTGGAGCCCATTCCAGGGGACTCGGAGCATTAGGGGGGTACACCTGGGATAAGGAGACAATCTATTGCAGAGCACAAGCATGCATACAGTATGCTCACACACTCATTCACACACGATGGGTAATTAGGAAATGCCAATTAAACTAGTCTGCATGTCTTTAGTCAGTGGGACTCTCTATTAAACACTCTCTATTAAAGAGATCTTTTAAATGTTATAACAAAATTCAGCACCAGAAGTTTATTGCTAGCAGTACACAGTAGCAACGAACATAAACACAGCTCACACTCATTTTGTTATCAGCATCGGTGTCGATAAGGTCCAAAAACATTTACTCATGCTTGTACTCAGTCTTAGAAAAGCAGTACTGATTCACCAACAGTTGCATCTAGAGATTTAATTCCTTAATTGGATATTGGTTTTGTTATCACTCGCTTATACTCCTTATAAGCTGGAGTTTCTAGAAAGCCTGAGCTAAAAATACCTCTAGATTCACAGTGTGATGGGTTCCCCGCTGCGCTTTGGTTCCCGCTTAACATTTCTACCTCTATCTTTGGGAGCTTTTTTCCTCACCCACTGTTACCCTTGGCTACCTCACCAGGCAATCTGCAAAGCAAAAATACGAAACTTTACGATTTTATTTGCTTTAATTTTGAATTAAACTCTTCCAGCTGTTTGAACATCTGTCTTCAAACACAGAATAAGGATGAATGAACAATGAACACAAGGTGTATAGTTATAAAACATATTTCTTATTGACTAATACAGTATTTACACATTTATAGACTCATTGCCTCGTTGTTATCTTAACATTCTAACGTCTGCACCAGCATAGTCACGCACTGTGTAAACCCTACCAATGCCAAATGGCGGAGATGAGCACTCTAGGCTAGATTATAGGAGACACACTTAAACCCTTCAGTGTGTGTTTGCTTCTGTGTGTGTGTGAGGCTCAGGGACAGGGTCTGAAGACAGGCAGTTGAGAGCTCTCAGCGTATCCAGGCAACACAGGAGACCATCTGATTATACACTCCTCAAATCAAACTTGATGCACTCGCTGCTTGAGATCTGCTCCTGTGTCTGTGTGTCTGTCTATCTGCCAGGCTTCTTATTGTCATATTGCTTTCACTGTTCGGACACATAGTGCCATGTCAAATCGGCGGTTCTTCAACTTTTTAGTCCTTTTTCTGTGAGGACGTGGATATTGCGTTTAACTAAACTCGCAACTCTGAATATATACACTACTGTATATTGCCAAAAGTATTTGCTTGTCTGCTGTCGCATGAACTTGAATAACATCCAATTCTTAATCCCTAGGGATTAATATGATGTTGGCCCACAATCTGCTGTTATAACAGGTTTAACTCTTCTGGGAAGGCTTTCCACAACGTTTACGAGTGTGTTCATGGGGAATTTTTAAGCATTCTTCCAGAAGCGCATTTGTCAGGTCAGATACTGATATTGGAACAAGAAGGACTGGCTCTCAGTTTTCGCTTGAATTCATCCCAAAGGTGTTCTGTCGGGTTGAGGTCAGGACTCTGTCAAGTGAAGTTCTTCCACACCAAACTCACTCATCCATGTCTTTATGCACCTTGCTTTGTGCACTGGTGCGCAGTCATGTTAGAACAGGAAGGGGGCATTCCCAAAAGTTGGGAGCATGAATAAGTCCAAAATGTCTGAAGTATTAAGAGTTCGTTTCACTGGAAGTAAGGAATAAACCAACCTAAGGGAACGACCAGTAACTCGGAACGATCATACCATAAGGCAGTTTGTTATTTTCCTGTAACAGCACTCCTTGTCATGGGCCATTCCATATATAAAATTGTCCACTATTTTTAAACACTACTATTTACAAATTTGTCCAAAGAAGTAAAAATGTAACTCTTTTAAAATGTGAAAGTTTGAGAACTTCTGAGTTAATCATCACTTTCAGTTTTTTGTGTTCATTATTTCTGTCTCGTAAATTTGCTGTTAACTGTAAAAGTATGTGTTTGTTTTAATAAAACTAATCTAAATGCCTGTATACATTCTTTTAAGTCTGCCTTATATTTGTTGTGACTTTTGCGAATTTTGTGTGTGTGTGTGTGTGTGTGTGTGTGTCAGGGCGGAAGGTTCCGGGGCGTTACTATGGGATTTCCCCAACGCTCATCTGGGAGAAGATCGTTCGGCCGGTCCAAACGCCTTAGTATGTCTCACTCACTGGACGACCTTGAGGTAACTCACACCAAAATCACACACCACATAGACAGTCACAAAAAAAAATACACATTTTGAAAATCTACAAAACATATACCAGAAATATGCGCCACAACAATACAATAAGAGATCACAAAAGAAACACACAGTCTCAAGGCGGACCCACAAAAACAAACATTCAGATTACAAAAATACCCCTTACAATAGAACCGCTGCAACAATGTAACACTTGTTTCAAACTACAGGCACCCTGCTTACTGGGGCAGTCATTTTCTTTCTATAAGGTGTCTATCTGTTCATCTGTGCATCCTTTTTCCTAAAGTCTGCTGGAAATGTGATGTTATCTGGCATGGACAGGGGTGATTATATAAAGCATGAACTCCAGACAGAGAGCGAGTCTGTTTCCTCTCAAAGTGATCCGTCACACAGAAACTCTGTCCCTCTGTCAGCTTCTTCTATTCCACACATCCTTAAATATCTGCAGAAATAAGACATCATGACCTTTTTTATCCCTTATAGACATCCCCATCCCCCCACGTGTCTCACATATTCACACACAGAAACACGTGAGTTTAAATTTAGACCTCAGCAGTCAGCCGCGTCGCTGCCCGTGTGTTCGTCGTGACGTATACACGTGTAATTCCAGAAGAAGCACACGAGCGTGGTGATGGCAGGTCGCCATGGCGACCGAGGAGGCAGAAAGGAGGTGGTGCAAGCTTGTTCGTATGATACATTTCTACAGCGACGGCAAAGCGCTCCCTTTATTTCTCCATGCGTTCTGAGCGATAACAGTCACGCAGAGATCGCTGTAGGAAGATGTCCATTTATTCTTTGGCAAGCATTTATATCCAGGATGGCTTAAGTGCGGCAGTGAGCTGTTGGAATACGTGACACAAACGCACACGTACACTTGTTCACACTTCAGCAGGACCTGGTTCCACGCAGGAACTGGCTTCCAAGGAGTAAAACTTGGACCGTGTGCAAGGTTCAGTAATTGGCACAAGTTATGGAAACTGCACATAGGTTAATGTTGTGCATCTCTCTCTCTCTCTCTCTCTCTCTCTCTCTCACACACACACACACCTACTCGTATAACTGTAGAGACTTTTAAATAGCCAAGCAGACATACTTAAAAGCTAACATTGCCATCTCAATGATCCATTGTAATGAAGACTAACAGGTGAAAATGGCTTAGTTTGGAAAAAGGTTTTGATGAGTAAAGTAGAGCTAATATCATAAACCAGGGTTGCCAGGTTTCAAGATTTAAAGAACTTTATTAATCCCAGAGGGAAATTGCTAAAACATTCTGACATTAAACATTCTACAACATTTCCATCAAACTATTAAGGCTACGTTCACATTACACACATTACAGCCACATTGTTTGATTATAGTTTCACTGCTATGAAATCCCCATGCTGCCACTGCCGACTGATGACATTAGTGCCCTACGCATGCACAGAGGCAAAAAGTCCCGTGAATTCCAATACGCTGATTCTCATTCAAGTTACACGACCATGTATTGGCTATATATCTGATCTAGGACCACATACGAAAGTGACTCAGATCTAATCTGGAAAACATCGGATTTGTGCAATCAAACAGCCCTAAAAAATTCCGATCTGTATCACATCAGGGTAAAAAAATCGGAATTGAGTCACTTCAGATGGTCAACCACACACTTTTCAATGTAGCGTAAGACATCCTTCACTGGAAATAAGAGAGACATTTTCTTTTCAACAGATGATTGAAATTGATTCAATGATTAACATGATCACCACAGTGCACACACATTCCTGTTCATCATGCATTATCCATTCCATAACTCCTTTTTCCCCTTCCAGAATATCTTAAATTAGAAAGAGTTCTCTACATCATGGACATGGTCTCTGCACTGTCATATTTAATTTGGATTATTTGCTATAAAACAAGCTTCTGGTAAGAGCAGAATATTTAAAACTTTTACTTCAGTCTAGCATACCTGTCATTGAAAACCCTTCCAGCTGCTCATCTTCTATTTCATAAAACGGGCTTGGGGCCGCATGGTACCTGCCCCAGCCGCCTCTATTACCACGTGTTGTATTTCTTGTCTCTTCCACCACCATATAGTAAGGTTTTAGTCTTTTTTTTCTTTCTCCCTCAAAGCATTTGATTAGCATTGGGAGAGTTGTTTGTTGTATGTTTTTTTTTAAACCCAAAACTTTAAAAGAGAAAGTGGATTTCCCCTGAGTTTTCCTCAATCCTAATTCTCTCAGATTAGTTTTGCAACAACAAAACACCTATTAGTTCATCAAGACTAGAGCATTAACGAACAACTCGTTAAAATCACAGTTACAATCACACATGTCCATTATGCTGCAGTGACGGGACCATGATTAGATCAAGATTTCTGCTGCATGGACGTGAGGAACAAGCCTATGGGATATCATCCATTACTTATAATCATTTAAAAATTTGCACACACATTGTAGAGTTTATGACGTATGTTTGTATGTGCGTGCGTGTGTGTGAGAGCGTGTACGCAGCTTGATAAGATCAAACTCTTGCTGGTTTCCGCTGCTGGGCGTTTGCCACAAACAGAGGCCTGTGTAGAGAGAGATTGTTGTGGAAAGGGTCAGGATGCGACTGAGGAGCTCATTGAGCACTAGAGCTGTGAATCATAGGTAGACTTTTTATTTCATTCGATTCAAATTTGGGGCACTGTCATTTACAATTTAATTCGATTTAATAGCACAAAACTGCCTGGCCAAAAAGTCCCCATTACAGAAGCGTCAAAATATTGAACTGCATCAAGCAAGGAAAACAACTAAGGAGATTTTAAATTACTGGAACTGGATTAAGAACCCTTTAACACATTATCAAAACCAGGAAGGATGGCGCTGAACCTTCAACTTTGTGGAAGAAATGTGGTTGGAAAAACAAAAAAATCACGAATGGAGATCACTTGGTGAAGTAGCATGGTAAAAAATCAACAGTAGAAACCATAGCTATGTTTAATAGCGAAGGTGAGAGCACACAATTTGATGAGAACTGAAACCCAGGAGTTACGTTCAAAAAAATGTTTTACAATATTTCCTCAATACAATTAAAATCATTACTGTTTACATCAACACTGATCTGGTAAAATGTGCGTTTATATGCTTAATTAGAATATACGTACATAGACTGGCATTTACTAAGTGGTTCTGCCTGCAGTGAAGCGTTTAATCTGCTGAAAATATAACAGAAGAAGTAGTATTTTTTGCAACTATGAGGTTAGGTTTTTTTTTTCTCCCACAGATCCCTCCTTCTGTTTTATAATTAGTTAGAAGAATTCAGTCTCATCTGATTGGTTGGATGCTCTACTACATATAAAATGGTGAGCAAATGGATGAGAGAGTTGTTCCGAAGCAAGATTTCCCTTCCCGAAACTCATCAAGTCACTTAATGTTCCCCCGACGTGGAGCAAACATATACTTAAAAAAAATAGAGCCGTTCCCAGAAAAGACACACGGTCAGATTAAGTGCTTACATGGTTAATACTCACCTACTGAATGGATTATCAAAGGTTTATACTACCCCTTCGTCGAGTCAGATGGGGTGAGGCTGTCCCAACTGAGGTGTTTCCATGATGCATTTTTAATTTGGATTTGGCTATAATTCAGATTATTAGTGGAACATTTGGGTCCATGTCAGCGCACCTAGTGATTTAAATAAAGGTGGAATGCAATGTCTGTTCACGTTGAGTATTTTGTGACGGTAACAAGTGTGAGATGCTAAATCGTAGCTATTAACCTCAACTACTTTGATGATTTGGGTGGAGAAAGGATTAGAGGTTCGTCATGGCAGGATTATTTCACACAGATGAATGCTTCCGAGCCAGTTTAGCAGCTTGCGTTTGAAAAAGAAAAAATAAAATAAAATCCAAAATGCACAACATGAACGGGTATGAAGTGTGAAAATCTGATCTTTAAGAGTGAAGATGAAACACAGCTTTTATCTAAAGTGTTACTGCTTTGAATTTTCAATTTAGGCTTATTTAGAATTTGCCATCTTTCCAACTAGCATTAAACTATGGCATATGTGTAAGCTTTAGTTCCCACACTTGTTCTCACACCTTGGCATCTCCTTTGCCTTCCGACCTTGTGGTTGCTTTATCACTATTTCTCAGTTTGCCACATGAAGGATGATGACACTGACATGTAAACAAAGCCTGGTTTGTGTAAAAAAGAGCACAGTAATTGTTATGTGTGTGGGTGTCTGTATATGTGTGTGTGTCTCTGTGCTCAATCGTAATGAGCATTGAACAGCATTTTGTTCATTCTTGTTAGCGAAGGACTTCGTGTCCACACACAGACATACAAACACTCTAATGACTGCCCTGTGGTGAAACACCCTCATGCTGTCGCTCTCTCTCTCTCTCTTACAAGCAAGTTCACACACACACACACACACACACACACACATACACACACACACATAATTACTGTCTCTTAGAAAGTACATGATCATACACAGTGCACTGTGAAAAGTAAAAGCGCACAGACACAATTTAAATGTTAATGAAACAAACTGCTTAAATTCCGACACACTAACAGCTCTGAACACTACTGAATCTTCAGCAGACACACACCTCAGGGTTTCTCAGGGTAACCAAACAGACAGCCAATCTGATTGCTCAGCCATGATGTGGGATAGTGTTTATCTAATGAGAGAGGGCATCCCGGTGCCCACGCGCCAAGCTCCTGAGCTGCTCATGCTCTCTGTGTGTTGCTGTAATGACTGTTTCCTGTCTCAAACAAACTGACAGCCTACAAAGCTCAGACTTCATTCCTGTTTTACACCAGTGACAAAATGACAAGCAGACATTCATTACCTGAGCAAGCTGGCGACATTAAACAGCGACAAGTGACAGGACGAGAAATGACATTACATATAAATCTTTCATAATATTTATGCAAATCAGGGTTAAAAAAAATTATATATATATATAAAGTTAATTTTATTTTTGGGAATCATTGGGATCAGGAGGCTTCACCTTTTAGTAATCATTTAGATTTAGTTTTGTGGGCATCAGTAAATGGGACATAGCTGTGCAGCGAAGATAGTTATAGATACACAAATTGCTGTTTACGAATGTTGAAATCATTGACCTGCATGAAGCAAAGAAAACAACTAAGGAGATTTGAAATTATTTGATTTGGGTTGAAACATGTGCTGAACTCTGATCAATCAACAGTAGAAATCAGAGTTCCCTTTCAAAGGCTACACTCGATGCTGCGTGAAAACGCTATGGGAACATCTTTTCATGTTGCCGGTTGTGAAGCATGTGTGTATCAAACACGCCAAA
>JAOVVB010000041.1:24670929-24683567 GCA_028570985.1 Heterobranchus longifilis
TATGTTGAATGTCTTTTTTTTTCATTTAAGATCTTTCTATTGTTAAATGTATTTCAATAGACCACAAATATAGTTAACTTCAACAACAACCCCAAGCAAATCAGATCAAATCAAATTGATGTGTACAAATAAAATGTACACTGCCAGTCAAAAATTTGGACACCTTTTAATTCCATGGTCTATTTCTTTCTACGTTGTAAAACGATGCTGAGTGCATCCAAAATATGCAATAATCTCCACACACTTGATATTGAGAAGTGTCTGCTACTTGTGCTCTGTAAAGCCTTTATAACGGCTCTAATCTGAGGTGCTTTAACTTGGTGATTTTTGAGGCATGTAATTCTAAATGAACTTCTCCAGAGGTAAGTTTTGAACTTTCATTACTGGGTTGGTCTTTATGAGAGCCAGTTTCATTATGGTGCTTGATGGGTTTTATAGTAGTACTTGACAATACTGTTCTACTATTCCAGAACAGCTGACCTTTGTGTCTTTGTGTCTTAAAATAACCGTAATTACACACACACACACACACACACACACACATTCAATCATTTTTTGCTGATTTATCACACTCATTTTAATTTGCCTTTTGTAATGAATTTTCAGCATAGTTAATGTGTGTTGTATATGAAAGATGGATTCCACAGCAGAGGGCAGTATTGAGAAAGGTTGGAGTCATACCAGTGTTTATTTGCTCACAAATAAGGTGCAAGTGATTTCCACTCATAAAACATGTAACATAAAATCACTTTACACTTGTGATCCCTTCATTCCAGTGATCCAGAATTCGGATTTACATGGTAGTCAGGAGGCATGGTAGTACAGTGGATAATATTGTAGTCTTATAGCTTACGGGGCTTCATGTTGATCTTGAGCTCCAGTTACTGTCTCTCTGGTGGTCTGTCCATAATTTTCTCATGTCCATGTGGGATTACTCCGGGTTATTCATAAAAACATGTATGTGGGTGGCTTGGCTACACTCACTTGCCCCTAAGCTTGAACGAGTGTGTGAACATGTATGCAGAGCATTTCATCCATGATGTATTCCTACCTCATGTCTCATATTCCTGGGATTGGCTCCAGACTGACTGTGACCCTGACCACGATAAACTTTGCAGTGCAAATGAATAAAACAAATGCAGTAGTTATAATGATGGTATTAATTTCTTGTACATCTCTAATTGGAAAGAGTGGGGACAATGGACTGAATTATAATTAAATTAGAAATTGTGAATTCTTATTGGTTAGTTAGTTTAAGATAAATAAAATTGATCAGAATTGTAGTTACAGTTAGCTGGAATTACAGGTAAATTGAAATAAGTTATGAAATTAGTAATGAGTTAGAATTAATTAGAACTAATGTTTAATTCTTAATTAAATAAAGTAAGAATGAGATTTTGAGTTAAAATTAGAAATCTTTCAACTTTATTGTTAAGGTTAACATTGAAATTAGAAAGATTTAGAATTAGAGTCAAAATAAAAATCACAACTGGTTTCTTTAAGATTTTAGTAGAATTAGCGAGGGCATTAGATTTAGAATGACTTCGATTTTAAATTGATTTCATCTAGAGTTAGAATTAGAATTAGTAAATTATTCAATGTTGATTTCAAGTTTTAAATTAGAATTAGCATTAGAAGGTTATATGTAGAATGTGAGTTAGAATCACAGTTTGTAGTTGAATTTGTAGTTTGAATTAGAGATACAGGTATATTCAGTGTTAAAGTTTGAGGTTTAGTTATATTGAGAATAAAAGTTGGGGTTAGAGTTTGAGTTATAGTTAGAGTAAGAATTCAAGTTGAAATTTGATAGTAAAAATTAATGTTGTAGTTAGACTTTGAGTTGTAGTTAGATTGAAAATTAAAGTTCAAGTTAGAATTAGTTTGGAGTAAGAATTAGGTTAGACACACAGACTTACAGTTAGTTAGAGTTGAAAATAGAATTAGATTCAGAATTGGAATTGTAAATTATAAGGGTAATTAGAGTTTTTGCTAGTTATAGAATAAGAGAATTAAAATTAAATGGTTAGGGTCAAAATTAGAATGAGTAGTAAGAATCTTTAAAAAGTATGACCTGGCTCATTTACATTGACCTCACAGAACCTAGAACCTACTAACAATCTTGAATCAGCTGTGCTGGCATATTAAACTTATATATAGTGTATGTTAATCACATGATAAACACAGAGAAAACACTGTCTGTCCAGTTACTGCCGAATCAGAGTGCAAATGGTCTCATTGTTCTGAAACTGGAAACCATCCTTATATTTTAAATAAACATCTCCTTACAGAAAACATCAATAATAATATATTTACAGGTCTGTACAGGTACTTGTGAATAGCTGATTACTCCCAGGAGACTTAGGGCACAAGGTAGGGTACACCATGGCCAGGGTGCATACCATCACATGGCACACATACACACACAGTCACACGGTCACTCACACACACTAATGGCAGTTCGAGGCGAATTAGCCTAATCTGCATGTCTTTTTGACTGTTGGAGGAAAACTGAGTGCCCAGAGGAAACCCATCAAGCACGGGGAGAACTATAGCATTAAGACAAATCTTTATTATATTAATTGATAGGAAATCATTGGAATTACAGCTGGGTTGACTGACAGCGCTGCTGTACTAGAATATTAATTTATATATGAGAATTCTACAGTGCCGTAGAATGTCTACATGTCTATAGTATTTTTAATTCCCGGCCTGAATTACACCCTGGGTGGTGGTTCAGCTATTTAACTATAAATAGTTAAGTTATATCTGCTGTGTCTTGACAAGATAAACCACACGGCATTCCCTCCCTCAAACCAAAAATGTGCCGAATATATTTATTTATTGCTCAGTAATTGCAGAGTATCAAGTCTTCCAGCTGGAAAATCCATGTCTCTGCTTGACTCTAACATGTGAAAGTTGATATTTAGTTTATTAGAATTGTTATGTAGTTGCCAATAGCGAGACAGTATGTTTATTGAGGTGTGAAAGGATTACAAGTCCAGCAGATTGTGTGTGTAATCTAAGAAGAATCAAAACCATTTTTTAGCTCCCCCTCTCCCGCTTAAAATGAGACAGCTGAAAGTTTTTTAAAAAGTTTTTTTTTCCCCCTTAAGTCTGGGACAGGAAATAGCTCATCATAGCATGAACAGGTTTCAGCCTCGGCCCATGACCACACGTTACCTATCAAACGCAGCCTTTGTGTCTGAGCGTCTCGTTCTCTGGTCCAATGCTGCAGAACCTCCCGGCTCTGAGTAAACCAGCACACCTTTGGTTACGTCATGTCCAGACTCAGCCGTTTCTCCACCCCTTGAGTCTGCTCCATTAATAAGTGAAACCCCAGACCCAGACTTCTCCAGTCTCCGCTACAAGCTCCTCACACATTCTTGTTTGTCTCTGAGAGGAACCGACAGCTTTCTTTGGCCTTTGTGAGAGTATGATTGTGGTCCAGCGCAGCGATCAGAGATGTTTTCCATTCGGGAATAAGGACAGATGTTTATTTAGAGTGTAAGAGTGTGTGAGTGAGGCACTGCAATGGCAGTCGAGGGGCTTTCTGGGCTTGAGATCCTGGATTTATTTAGGTTGAGACTGAGCCAGAGATGCAGAACAGTTGAGCTAGCAATCCTGTCGCTCCCTGGAGAAGGAAAAAGAGCGACGGTTAATCTGTGCTGATTTGATTCTATGACGTGTTCTATAAAGTGAAACGAGAGACAGGAGAGAATTTCAGGTTCTTCAACTGGATTTTTCACTAACCAAACTCAAGCCCGTAAATCGGTTCCCGCCTCCCGCTGCAAGCTTGGGTTGTCATAGAGACGGAGCTGAACGGAACTTCCTCAAGAGTAAGAGATGGCAGATCTCTGACTGTGTATATGTGTGTGTGTGTGTGTGTGTGTGTGTGCGTGCGCGCACAGGAGTAAGAGGCGAGCGTGTTGGCTCTTGCTGTGAAGGAATGAGTCGTGCAGACATGTGCGTGCCCATGGCATGGCTCAGGCATTAGCGGCTCCACGTCCGTGTATGTTAGTAGCTCGGCCGGATGAGGAACACACACCTCCGTGAGCGCACTATGAGTCTGAAGAAGAGGCTTTCTTTCAAACGAGTCTCCAACTTTACAGCGGTATGTGTGAGAGTTTACATTTCAGCACTTTATAAAGCCGTTTCTCACCTCTTCACCTTCCCTCACTTTGCGTCTCGCTTTTTATTCTGTTCAGATTTTGTTTCAGAATGTGCTGCTCTGTTTTTGTTTATTTAGGTTTTATTTTTAAATCAGTCTTTAATTGTTACCATCGTTTTGGAAATAATGCAATATTTAATCAAATTAATACAACATTTATGAGCAGTTACTTGATTTGGATTGTCAGAACCAAAGCAAACTTTCAACTGTCGTGTCTGTCTGTCTTTCGCATTCTCTCTCCCAGTTGAGTCAGTTGTCCCTCAAAGGCAGGTACTATTCATACTTGAAATTCAAAAGTACACAGTGGATGGGTTTGTGCACAGACGCTCGGCTCGGAACGTTCTGGTCCTTCCTCTAGGTGTAGTGTGGGATGTGTTTTGTTTGGAAATATCTCAGTGTTGCTCATGTCGACATAGCCAAAAACCTGAAACAGAGCTTTCTCTTTCTGTTCTTCTACACCAGAACAACCCAAGGCTTTTTTTTGTACTCCTGTAAAGGTTAGTCCAGTGCTGAAGTGTTATGACTGAACAAAAACTAGTTAATATTACAGTCAGTGTATTAAGTCTATTAGTAGATAACTTTTATTAGTTAGCACAGAACTGAGTGGTGTATCAGTGATACAAATAATACAAAACATTGTATTAATTAGCACAGCAGTAGTACAAGTAAGTACAGAACTGAGTGTTTTAGTGCAGATTTACATGAATGGGTTGACCACTAGTGCTAGTTAGTACAGCTCTGAATGTATTTGTACAACACTGATACTGTACTAGTTAGGGTGTATTAGAACAGCAACATACTTAGTTCAACACTAAAACTTTTTAGTTAAGCGCCGAATATGTTATAACAGCACTATAAATTAGTTTAGCACTAATACTAGTTAATATAGCACTAAGTGTGTTAGTACATTGATGGTTCTAGTTATTATAGCACTAGTACTAATTAGTATAGGACTGACTAGGCTAGTACAATAGTACTAGTACATCACTCATACTAGTTAGTACAGCACTGAGTGTGTAGTGCAGCACTAATATGGGTTAGTATAGCACTGGGTGTGTTAGTCCAGTTCTAGTACTAGTTATTATAGCACTAGTAGTAGTTACTGTAGTATAGCGCTGACTGTGTTAGTACAGCGATATTATTAGTGCAGCACTAATACTGGTTAGTACAGCACTGGGGGTGTTAGACTGGTTATTATAGCACTAGAGGGTGTGGTGGACGAAAAAGTCTATGTATAAAGGTGTTTAATTGTAAAGTTGTGTGTTAATTCATTTTACACACACACACGAATAGTTTGACAGCAAAACAAGACAAAAGCTTTTTTCTGACTTTGACAATTGCTGCAGACACAAAGGTTTGTCTGTAAGAAAATCTCTGCATTTTCTTCTTTTAGAAACATTGAACCATTGCTAGCACTGATCTGCTCAATTTCCTCTTCTCATCTTTTATTTTTTTTCTATTTTTTGTCCACCCTGTCTTTCTATTACTTCCTTTCTCCTTTACTGTACCTCTTCTCTTTTGTATTTCCCACTGTCACTCTTTCTCTTGCCCTTTTTCTTTAAATTCCCATTTACAATACTCTTGTTTTTTTTTTTTACTACCCAGTTTCTCCTGTGATTTTCATATTCAGTCTTTCATGCAACACTCCTTCACTGCTCTTTACTTTTCTTTTTACTTTTACTTACCTTTCTTGTCCACCTTTCTGTTTACCCTCATATCTCCCATCATCTCCTTGTTTCAGTTGCTTTCCATTTAAATTCTCTCTCCTGATTCTTTTCCCTTCATTTCTCATATTCGACCCCTTTTTTTCCTTTTTCCCTCTTTCACCCTTGCTTTCTTTTTCCAATTCTCTCCGTTTCGTATTCCTTTCGTTGCTGTTCCTGCTCTACCGCAGGACTCTGTTCATATCTCTTTCCTCACTCTCTCATTGTGTCGGTGAGTAAAGGCGAGGATTAGAGTCGAGCAGTGCTCACTCTGAATGTTCGCTCACTCTCGCTCTGAACAAGAGCGCCTTTATGGCAGTGTGTACCGTGTGTCCGTGTGTAAAAAAGCTTAGCTTTGTGTGACTCTGCACAGTCTGTCACTCACTCATTTACATCCCGCTCTAAGGACGCAACACACACACACACACACACACACACACACACAAACACATTGGCCTTCTCAGTTCATGTACAAGCTTTATAAAAAGCGCTGCCATTTTTGGACCTGTACGTGTGCATGTTATTTAAACAGTCGTAAACTTCAGAGTCGGATAACAATGCATTTGGAAGCAATGTGTGTGGGGGATTGTTCCAGCATGGCCAAACGCACTGATGTGCTCAGGATGTGTGTGTGTCTGTGTGTATGTGTGTATGTGTGTGTGAGACATAGAGAGAGGGAGAGAGGGAGGGAGAAAGAAGCTCTACTCCTTAAATGGTAGCAATGATGTAGCTGAGTTTTCATTATTCAGGTCAGACCTGACCAAACACCCGTGATGAGCGTGGGTTTATGGAAGTGTCACTTATGTGGGAGAAGATGTTGGGGTGGTAGCTTGGGGAGCCCTTTAGTCACCATGACAGCAGTAACAAATGAAAGCACCTGCCCATTACACTTCTGTGCAGAGGCATCCTTTCTTGGTAGAACTGTGTGAGTCTTTAAAGCCTATAGTGATGACTTGTGATGCCAAACACTTTTTTTTTTTTTATTATTCAAAATTAAGATTTTAATTCCAATAAATGACTGTTTAAGACCTAGTATTGATATTATGAAATTGTTATAATACATATTTCTAAGATTGTGCTGATATTCGGATCACTTGGTATAATATTTTATATATATCTTTATATAAGTACACAGAATCTGAGCTCACATGGACCTATGATTGGTTAGTGTCCCTGTGATTGACAGAGGAGAGAGAGATATATTATCACTAGCTATAACTGTGACTTCTGAAAGTTCTGAACCCACTTCAGCAACATCGCACAAAACTGTAGTTAATATCTACGCAAATGTCTTTAAAACAGATATAGATATAGATCTCCATAAAGCAGCATTAGCTATGTGTCCAGGCCTGTTGGTCCAGGCGTGTTACTCTGTTCATTAGAGTGGGGAAGAGAAAGAAAGAAGTGTCCTCGGACAAAGAGTGAGCGACAGATCTATAGGGACATGCAGCTTTAGAAATGTTGAGGAGGCTGGAAAAATCCAAGTAATATTTCAGTATGTGGCCACATTTGCTTGCGTTGCCAGAAGAACGGAGGCAAGCCACTGGAATGAGGAAGGGGGAAGGGGAATGAAGAAGAGCCACAGCATGAATAAAGAGGCCCAAAGATGCTCAGAAATGTACACTGAATCTGGAAAAAATGCTGACAAAGAAATTCCCATAACTCATTTCCCTTTAAAAGAGCAAACACTTAAGTAATCTCATACGTTCCACTCTTTTTTTTTTTTCCTTCTTTACTGAATTTGAATGCACCGAATTTGACTTTTTCTCAGTAGCACTGTTCTGCATGCATTTATCCTAGGCAGGTCTGTATCTGGTCTATGTACTTGCTTACTGTTATTATCAAAATTTAATTATTCATTTTTTTCCCCCTGCTTTCCCATCTTCTAGGAGGGTATGTTTTTAAGCATAAACACAAGAAGCATGCTGTTATATGAAAGGAAGCAATGCAGGGGTGGCATGATGAACCCAGATGTAAAGAAGAGTTGCTTCAGTTGGTCAGGTCTCGCCTCAGCTACGTTATGTGGCAATAAAATGAAGTCAGCTGATGACCTGAATATACTGAATGCCCAGGTTATCACACCAATAGAGTCGATGGCGCAGGCATGTTTTAGGACTCAAGTTGTGAAAGAATGGTTCCGGGAGCATGAGGAATTATTTTCGTGCTGTCACATTGTGTCCTGTAATCAAAGATAAATGCGGTCAAATGAGATATTTCTTGGCTAGAACATGTATTTGACACAATGCTAGAATGTAGAAAATGACCAAAAAAATTTTTAGCACAGTTATTTTTATTTTGTAGTTTCTTGTTTAGTGATTTATGTTTTACATTCTAGAACAATAATGCAGATTTCAAAACTATGTAATTAGGTTCATAAGTAAAAACAGCAACAAAAGTCAGTTGTTAAGATATGAAGGTCAGCTGTAAGTTCTTGCAAGAACAGTATCGTCAAGTGCATTTGCAAAAGCACCATGATGAAACTACCTCTTAAACTGGCAGTCGATTCTCTGAGTACTGAGGGACTGACCTGCAGTGATATGTGAAAGAGCACTGAGAATTTGAAAAGAAGTTTATATACTGATCTGAAGAGAAGACCACCTTTGTGTATTGGTTGTCAGAAGAAATGCACACTCTTTGAATATGTGAATGTGAATATGTACTGTACACCCATTCACAATGTACAATATCTCATTCCATGACTACAATATGATAAGAACCATGCAGTTCTGAGAAGGAGACTGAGGAAGCCGTGAGATTCACCTTCACTTAAGCATACTGAGATTTTGTTTAAACAGACAACAAAACACATGCTTTCAGCTGTTACTACTTCCTGTTTATAACGCTGCTTACTTACTTTAATGGAAAGCCTGCAGATGACTCAGATTCCTGTCCTATTCTGGAAAAAAAAAATGACACTTTAGCAGATTTAGTGGCTTGTTGTTGTGGATCTGTAAAACTCTTTTCTTTCAGAAGCATGAATCATCTTTAAGTAGTAATGAAAGCAGCTTGAGCTAATAAAGTATAAGAACAGGTGGGATGGAAACTGATAAAGGAGGACTGTGAGGACGAGGTCCTCAGTATATGACGCCTCTGTCCTATAATTGGGAAGAAAAGCCAGTTTTACATAGTATGATTTTAATGTGATTTTTCTGTCAATGACAAAATTACACATTGTAAAAGAGTCCCGATCCTAACTCATGACAAAACAACTCTTGGATCTTGTGTTAGATCAAAGTAAGTGTGACCAGATAAAGTTGACAGCAAAGTTCTGTTGGTGTCAAAAAAATATTTTATTAAAACTGGAGTGTGAGCACCATCTAAAAGCCACAATAAGGGGTGGGATAGGATTACACAAAGGCTTTGCAACAGTTACATGTTCACCAGTGTCAATGGTGAAACAAACAGAACATGGGGTTTAAAGGTTACATATTATGCTCCTATTTAAACAAGTCTCCAAAATGTGCCTTGAATTTTCCAGCTAAAATACAACTCAGATCCTGCATTCTGGCATCCATTGTTTTGTTTGTTTCTGTTTCACTGTAGTTTCACTGAACAGTCCCTGAACCCCCCTTTGAGGATGTGAGTTTTCCTAGACAATTAGAACACAGAGACTGGAAAAGTCCATGTTCAGACCTTATCAAGAGAAAATATACGTGAAAGAGCTTTAATTCACAACAGCATCTTCTATATTTACTGATCATAAAAGTTAGAACACAACTAAGAGGGAACTAGCCCAGGTTAGCCATTAGTGGTTAGCTGCTAATTGCTAGCCTAGGCTTATATACTGTAGCTTTTAAAAATGGCACCCAGAGAATGGCAGAGATGGTCAAAACTGAGGCGGGGTTGAGCAGACTTATGTTAAGCTGAACACGAAGTCAGTGAAGGTTCTCTTGGTATATGAGGTGTCAACATGGGGAAAATCTGATTTGCTTGTTTAGGTTCCGGCCAATACAAAAATGGAAAAAGGATAAACACCAGTGAATAATTTTTTTTCCTCATGTTTTTGTGCATTTACACAGACTGGAGATCTATCTGATAGTGTAAAAATGACTAAAAAGTTAATTTTGTAAAACAGGTCCCAATTTAAAGAAGAGCATATTGTTATCTTTTGGCGGCAGAGAGGATGTCTCTTATCACACAAGAGACATCAGTGAACCATCTTTAATTGTGCATGGAATGCTTTAATTTAAGCAACAATTTTGCAGGTCATATGTTTCTAGAAGCTTACACCAGTTTTAGTAACAATACTCATAAAGAAATAGTAATAAAATTTGGATTTTCATTTATTATTGTTTGAAGTGAGACAGTATGGCGCTGAAAAATGGCTCTATCAGTTTTTTTTTTCTTAAAGGAAGAAGGAGGAACTTGTATTCTTATCTTAGATTAACTTGGTGTAGTAGCCATGAACGATTACAATCTCCTTTTCTTCACATTCAAAGATAGTGTTTTCCTGCAGAAGATATGCTTCTTGGATTGTCATGATGGAAGGATGTGGTTTACATTATCACAAGTCTATCATGTGAAGATCTTCATGATATAATCAGATTCAGAGAACACATTGTTGCACATAATAAAATTCAGCTTTTTATTGTTCTACGTTCATCTCATCCAGTGTGACAAGTAATCATCTTATAACACCTCTTACAGTACATCGCACATGTAACTTAATACAGGAGACAATTTAAATAGAGAACTGTTTTAAATTGAGAACTGTTGTACTGTTCATGTAGCTTGAAGGTCTGTACATTTACAGTAATCCTGATGCCTCACTGTCCTTGACTATTGATTAACTATCTTCTAAATTTGCATGTTAAAGTAACATTTGTTATCTGGACACAGTTGTATATAGCTTTCCTGCTTTTGCATTGTAAATGACCTTGTATTTGCCTGTTCCCATGCTCCCAGTATAATAAAGGACGGATAACCTGTGCTGTTGAGCCACTGCAGCTGTGACGTCATATGTGTGGGAGGGCAGGGAGTGGGTGGTACATGATTAACACGGGTCATGCCACTGAAATCAGAAAGAAGTGAACTCAAAAATAGGCTTTCTGTGAGCGTGTGCATTCCGTTTCTTCTCAAATTGTGTAATATGTGTGAAGTGCATACTGCAGATGCGAGACACTTTACTACTGCTCAGTGTTCCAGAAATTTTTGCATTAAAAAATTTACTTATCTGTTGGTCCCAGTAAACAATTTACATCTAACAGTGCTTAGAAGAGGGACTACAAGATTGGCCATGCATTCAACATACACTTACATACACACTATTTATAAAAGTGTTCTGCAAGAGGTACTAAGGTTTAATTTTTGTATTTTCTAAGTAAAAGTAAAACAGTATGCTATAGGGTTCTACATGGAAAAAAACGCTCTGTTATTTATTTTCCAGTAGCGTGGTTATATTCCATGTGCGAGAATTTTTTTTGTCCTTTATTAAGGTAATCTCAGCTTTATGAAGCCTGTTGTATTGAGACTAAATGTAATAATGAGGAATTCACAGCTCCATATGTAGCAGCTTTGCATGACATAGAATCCAATATTCAATTTTTTTTTTTTATTGAATGCCTGCAGGTGTGATGCAGGCAGTCCGATCATGGCGTGAGTGCATTAGCGTAGCAGGGGATTATATAGAGAAATAAAGGTAGTTTTTACTCTCATACCTGTGTTCTGTTATTCAGCACAGTTGTCAAAAGTCCCGGTTTTGACTTGAACGATCCTTGTAATTTCCAAATATGCCCCAAGTTCCGCTGGCTCGTGTTTGAGGTTGATCCTGTTTTGTGAACAGTCATTGTGTTGATATTAACCAAGATCTGATGTAGTTACTGATCAATGGGAAACTCTCATGTGTGATGTGCTCAGTAAAAAGGTCCCTTTGTGGGTTTCATTAATGATTAATAATTTAAGCTTTTTTAAAAATAAAAAAAAAAAGGAGAGAGAAATTGTTCATTATAGGTGGTTGGTTAATATTTTTTTGCTCTGGGTTATGGGGATTTGTATGGGAATATGTATTTCCATGCTGATTTTTGTCATTTACTCTGGAAAGAGATGAAAAGCTTCTGACTCACTGAAGAATCTAAGAGAGATTTAATATGCAACATTTCTGTCTACTTATCACCCTCTATCTCCTCCGTCTCACTCGCTAACTTACTTCAGACCATCTGTCTGCCCACCCGTGGCTTTGTGGTCAGGCTCCAGCCCCCCTTTTCTCTCTCTGTCTCACTCCTGGTTCTCTTATGACCTAATCACTTCATTGTGTTTGGTTTTGGAGTTCTGCGTAGCCGGTGTGGGCGGCCGTCTTGTTCGCCTGCTGGAAATTCACACTGCATGTCTGAACAGAGGAACACTTTTAAGCACAACGGTGATGATTATGATCCTGCTCATGTGTGTGTAAAGGTGTGTGGGTGAGTGTGTGTGTGTGTGTGTGTGTGTGTGTGTGTGTGTGTGTGTGTGATATTCAGCATTATTTCTCAAGAGCAAATGCATACCGGTTTAGATGTATACATTTAAGTTACGGATGTTTGATTACTATTTGTGGCAAGGTCATGTGTTAGCGAGTGCTTTGTCTCCTCCCTCCACAGTTCTGTCACTGTCTGACTTCAGTGCCTACATCTAAAGGAAGTGACTCACTGGGTTTCAAGCCTACACAGACTTATACATAAACACATGCAGATAAATCTTACACATGAACCTCATGCTATTTGACTTTGTTCCTGATAAGGGGTTTGCTCTTGTAGCAGTATGGGGCTAGATACGGTTCGATTTCAGAGTCA
>JAOVVB010000041.1:24689451-24715088 GCA_028570985.1 Heterobranchus longifilis
GGTAAACATGAGCACATGGACAAAGTGACAGCGTGGGAAAAAGGGAGCGCAAGGCAGACCGGGCATAAATCATGACAATTTTCCTAAAACTGCACGCCCCCAAGTGTTAGATTTCTTACTAATTATATGCAGCCGCCTGTGTGTGTGTGTGTGTGTGTGTGCTTTAGTCATAACAGACCCGTAGGTGAAAATTCCGTCACATTGTAAATCCTTCTCACTTGTCTTACTATCAAAGGATCACTATTTAAGATCTTTGTTGCTATTTCAGTGCCACGTTTAGAACCTGACCAGCCTTCACTGCTCTATTAATGCATATTAAAGGTTTTTTTTACTGCAGTGACAGAGAGATTGGGTTCAGAAAAGGTAAAAGTATTATCACATTACTCATCAAAGGCCAAACTGTGGTCGTGTTTCTGACTGTTCTCAGATCTGTAGGTGTACTTAAATAGTAGTGTATGGGTCATGCCTTCATATTGTATTAGGGTGGGCTAGATGACTGAGACATCGTAACGCGTTATGCGTCGCAGTATGTACAGTAACCAGCGAAACCATAGCGTATATTTATTTAATAATAAAATTTGAAATGTCTTTGATGAACACCTAACCCCTCAAAGGAAAAGGAGGGAACATTTTAAAGATCGGAAATTGCAGACTCTTTTGGTTTGCTCTTGAATTTATGTATTCGAACAAGCACCTTAATATCAATCTAACATTCCTGTAACACTTACTGTGTGCTGTGGGACACGTCCTCACACTTTGAACATAGATTCGCTTATGGAGTGATGGAGGTTAGCAATTAGTTAGAAACTCTGAGACATTTTACCACTTTTGCTACTTAGGTGCTCCATGTTTCTTATCCCTTCGTTTTTTAATAAGCATGAGGAATTACTGTATTTCATTTTTGTGGACGCCTGTAGCTTTTATACTTGGGAGGAATCTGAGATACTGTAACGTCTGATTTATGCTTCTGTGTCAAGCCTACATTTACTCCGCTGGACCATACAGTATAGCCTGACGTGCACCTTCCCAAAAATATAACTCCACATCACTGCAACAAAGACCAAAATAACTGTGACTGGTCCGCTTAGTAGTATTGCATCTCTGGCTCCTTCTATAGGAATAGTTTTAGATTAACTTAAAAATAAAAATGTAAATCTGTCATGTCTGAGCTAGTCATCTAATTAGGTCTCTTAGTTAGCTAGCTGGTTCCGGTAGAGTTGTGTTGTTAATTTATGTAGTTGCATGTATGCAGCACCTTGGTCCTGGATGAACATTGTTTTGTTTCACTGTATACTGAACTGTATATGGTTGGAATGACAATAAAAGCCTACTTGACTTGACTTCTGTATTTCCATTTTAAAAATTAAGCGTCATACTGACTGTCTCTTCCATCGTCTTCTCTCATTTTTGCAATGCAGTAATTTCAGTAAAAATAACTGTTAACATCTATTTGCTCTAAATCCAACAAGATCTGCTCACTTTCATTTAACATTACAGTGGAACCTTGGATTGTGAGTAACTTGGTCTGCGTTTTTCAAGACGAGCTAAATTTTTAAATAAATTTTAACTTGATAAACGAGCGAGGTCTTGACATATGAGTAGTTCGCATGCGCTTTGTCTGCCCAGCGTCACGCAATCACAACTGAGCCAATGGTTCTTCACTCTCTTGCGCTGTGGGATTGTGGGTAATCGTCTCCCATGCTCAGTCTCAGTGCGTCACTCGTATAGTCAACATCTGTGCGCGTGTGCACTGTTTACTATAACATTGTGACCACGTGTGTGTGCGTGTAAAGCATTTTTTTATATTTTGTGTCCAAGTGTAGTGACTGTTCTTTAGTAACTATACTGCAACAACAGCCCCCATGAAGAAAAAAGCAATAGCGGGAGATGAATTTGTTTAGAGGAGTGATTCCATTTGTGTGTGTAGAAGTGTAAAAAGACTTTCTCATAGAAGAAAAATGTAACTTTTTTTTTATAACTCAAACTGTTCAAAAATGTGCTGACACTGGAACCTCTTTCTTTAAACATGAATTAAATTCCATGGGTTCAAGCCATAGGCGGTTCAAGGAGCAGTTGAAAGAAAGTTTTAGCCGTTTTGTAGACATGATTTTATAAGTGCCCTAAAATGGCCATGTTTTGCGTTATACTTTCTTGCTTTAAACAATAATAATTTAAAATGCAAATAATTTATATTTCTTTATTAGAATAATAATAATAATAATAATAATAATATTATTTCACCAAAAAAATCTGTTGTGTCTGTAACCATGACAAATTTATGTTGCAATATCTTAACAATTAAATTTGTTTAGAATTATACACTTTTTCAGGTTTATGTCTTTTCATGTGAAATATAAATCGGTCAAGTTTCATCTGAATGATAATTAAGATCGTTGAATGATTTCAATTCGAAAAGTTACAGACACTACATAAAAGGGCATGAAATTGTATTTAGCAAATGTGTTTTTTTATGTGCTAAAAAATAAATGTGTATGCATATTTACAAAAAATAGAGTATGGATCGGGAAATACCATAAGAAGCATTAAGTATTATGAAAAAATGGTGTTACATGATCCTATCTGAAAATTCACTTTTTCACCAAGGAGAGACACTTTTTAACACCAATACCATGTTTTGACTGTAAGGAAAACAGTTTGTTTGATTAAATTATATTGGCTACCAGGTTCTCTCTTGATGAACAGGGTAGTAAAAATCATGCATCATGCAGGGGGGAAAGTGCTTTAAAAAAAACTGTTTCAATTATAAGCGTGTTTTTGTAATTAATCAACAAATTAAATGTGTCAGAATTCAAACAAATTCTGAATATGAGCACTACTAAAAATTCAATATAAACCTGTAGCTTACACCAGGATTTTGTGTATTCATCATTACTCACTCATTCCTTGAAACTACTACGCCACTGTTTTTAGCTTTTATGAATGTGCTAATGATGATGCAACTCAGGAAAGGTCAGTGCGTGATTATGGGCCTAACATAATCGCATTTTAATGGCTTGTAAATCCTTCTAAATATGTATAATTACTTCGTTGTTTGTGTGTGTGTGTGTGTGTGTGTATATATATGTGTGTGGTTAGGATGCTGTTAGACCGCTGTATTAGCCTCCTCATTAACATTGCAGTCTCATGTTGCCTCCGTCATCAATGTTTCCCTCTTCTACCTGCATTGAATTATTCATCCCGCGACTCGGCAGGGTTTTGTGCCGGACTTACTGTATTTCCTGCAGGTGCGTGTGTGTGTCTGTGTGTGTGTGTGTGAGTGTGTGTGTGTAGCATGGCTGTGGCTGCACATTGGGGTTTATGTTGTGTAATGTGGAATAGGTCTGTGAATGGTTGACGGGGGTTTTGATAGCCAGTAGTTCTGCCCTCCATGGACCGTGTGTGTGATGGTAGGGAGGCATGGATGTAAAGGTCTGGCGTCCTGCTGGGATGAAGTACCTGGTTAGGTGGCACCATACAGGCTCATACCAACTTTACCCAGGTAAGAGATAGCGTTCTAATATCAGAGATCTAAAGACATGGAGAACTGGTATAAAACCTATTCCTCTAAGAATAAAACAGGTATCAGGGTGCTTCTCCAGGATGTTTCAATTGTTATTTTCATATTGTTGCTACTGTTTTGTTCTGATTAAATATGCTCGCAAACCTGTGTGTTAAATAACACATAAGGCGCAATGGAAGCATACAAAAAAAAAACACTGACCATATGTTTGTAGTCATATTGTGCATGATTTATATGCATTAGTTACTTAAAATTCTTGAAGCATAATTTTCCAATTAAATTGTAAAGTCTGGCTTGAAAAATCTGATATTTTAACGCACATTGATGAGTGTTAGGGCGGACAATATAATATGACCAATATTATACAACAGCTAGTTCCAACCAAGCAATCCGATTAAATGAGAGGCATTTCACGCTAACAGCGCTGCAGCGTTTAACTATTTGTATCACCCTGTGTCACAGGTGTTCTATTAACCATTAATTACACTAACCTTTTTATTTACAGCTACAAACCTAACTATATTGTCTAGCACAAGGCGGAATTCCAAATCGCTGTTTAACCCCCGATCAAGGGCGCCCTACTTAGTGCGTGGAACAAGAGGTTATACACCCTACATAGGACGCTGGCTTTTAATTTATTGCTATTTGGGATTCAACCCTAGAACCCCAGAAGCTAACAGAGCAGATATTCCAATATCATAAGTTTCTCAGAACTGTTCACTGCCTCCATGGTTTATTCTCCATAGTACTGTAAGAAATTTAAACTACTACGAACTGTCGGCTGCCAGCTTCTGCGAGTCGCGGTTAGTTAGTTCCGCCAATTCATGGAAGGAGATGTCTTGGCGGAGCAAAATAACTGGTTAAATAAACAAACGAATCATTATCTATTGATAAAATAATGTGTAAAAGCAATATCACACTAGAGTTTGTGCTGTTGTATTAAATATCAGCACTGCTGTGATATCTTCAGCACTTAAGATGCCTCACTTACATTTCACCTGGAAGTGTCAAGTAACAGCATAATTTCTGTTTTGTGTCTTCATGTTTATTATAAGGCGTTAATGCTTTTTCATTGTGTTTTGGCTCTAATCATATGTGCGTTAAATTTGAATGACAAATTGTGTACTTGTGTACTTTTTAGTTACCAGACTAGAATAACGTGATTTATAACGATGTTTATTACTTAATAATGCCACTCAAATTTTTGCTGTCTGACAAACCCTTAAATGAAAATCTGAAAAATCTGTGTGAATATCCTGTTCACACCCCAGTTACTAAAACGCATTATGGTATCATACTCTCCACACACCATCACACGAACCTTCCTAACACACTTCACATGAATACTCTTAATGACTAACTGCTTATACTGACTCAGATATTATGAATCATACGGCAGCATATTATTAATCATAAGTCAAAAAAGAACATTGAAAAAAAATGACTGTGAGCTAGTATTGAGCAAAATTATGGAATTAAATCTTGTTCTTGGTGTTAAGTTTAGGCTTTTGCTTTTTTTTTTATTATTTGTTTTATATGGACTTGTTGCATCAATAGCTGAAAATAGCAAACTTTCAAAAGAAGTGTATAATTTAGCCAGAGGATTTAAAAAGGGAAAAAAGGATGATTTGTGGGCACTTAATTTTGCCAAGTAAAGAATCATTCCCATGTGAGTATAAATAAATGATTTTTTTTTATTTAGCTACTTTACCATAAAACGCAAAATAATCACATCAAATTATTACCAGGAGGCTTGCAACACCAGCTAACAAATAGTATGAACATGCTAGTTGTGTGTGTGTGTGTGTTTGTGCACTTGTGTGGCAGCTGGAGGTAATCTAAACCAGTTAGTCTCAGCTCTAAGTTTTTACAAATTGTAACATAAAGGTTATATACATATATTGGCTTTGGCATTGTACTGTATATCAACAAAGAAAGACCAAAGAGAGAGACGCCCTGATTAGTTCATGTGCTTCTGGGTGCTGCTATCAAATTGTTGTAATTGTTGGCCGTATAAAACTGAGCAAAAAAAAAAAAAGTCCGTTTGGATCTGTGTTAGAACAGAGTTAATTCGTGTCAATAATAAAATTTAAGCCTAAAAATATCTGTCTATTTCCTTGCTCTTTTTGTTAGCCTGTCACACTCTTGGGTTAGAGTTTAGATTTTTAAAGGTTTGTGGGCACTGATGCAAAAGAAACAGAAGCTAAAAGGCTCAGACATACACACAGCTTGTTTCTTCAAATCACTTTGCGATGCCAGGGTTTTGAACAGGACGATGAGGACCTGCTATGCAGTTAATGAGAAACAGAACGCTAATGACTGGCTTGTGAAATGCTTTCCATATGATTGCACAGCACACCACCTGGTAGGAGTTTTCTTTTTACAAAGCATTTAAACGAGCTTCAGATACGTGGAGTTATTGAGCGGGACACAAAATCTGCCTGATACTTTTATGCAGGTTTATTAGGACAGATTTACGCCGTCTAACAGTGACAGTCACACCGAATGAAGCGGCTTTGAGTTCCATTAAGGGTGACATTTTCTGTAGTCACACGTCGTCAGTAGTGATTGAGAAGGCGTGTATGAGATTGATACGCAAATGTAATGAACATTGAAGAGGTGGATTATTTACGTTATCGAGCAATTTTCTTTCAACTCCTTTAAAGCTGAAGATTAAAGTACAAGGAGCGTTCAAGTCAAACTGGGACTTAATTGTGTAGAATAACAGGCTACAATTACGAGAGTAAAACTCCCTTTATTTCTCTATATACTGTAATCCCCTGCTACACTAATGCACTTATCCCAGCATTTCACTTGTATTTGGATACCATCAAGGTAGAATATTTTCTCAGTACGCCAGAGCCATGATTGGACTGCCTGCTTCACGTCTGAAACACTGGCCTCCCAAACACATGGAAATGGCTTGGTACAGCTTCCACAGACAGATGGGTCTCTTCCACAAGTTGGCGACAAGTTATCTGTCGATTTTCAAGGCTCAAGCGTTCCACTCACCAAATTTTCATGGGACTGCGGTGGGCTCCGAGCCACCTCGGCCAGGGCCGTCGTTTGTAGATTTACAGCCTTGTTTAAAATGTTTGCACCAAGCAAATGTTTTACTATATCTAAGATTCTTATCATTATACTGTGCTTGAAGTCTTCTGTCAATGTCAATTGGTTTTACACCTTCATTCATGAGAATTTTCATCAGTTTCATCAAAGTCCCAGGTTGACTTGAATGCCTCTCATAGATTGATTAAACACATGCTGCATAATCAAAGTACAAGGGATATTTTTACAGGAATGTAAAATAAAAATAAAAAGACTTTTGTTGTATATGTATGTGCAAGAGCGTGTAAGATGTTCATTGTTTTTCTCTGTTCTCCTCTGAAATTACTGGCAAAACCATCTACGGTCTTTCTCCAAAAACCTTTTTTTTTGAGACACTTTCTGAATGTTGAGATAAATAGATAATTGAGGAGACTCACTCAAGGATATACTTGATCTGGGTGGCAAAACCTTGATTACACTCATTGCCCCTGAAGGCACTTATAGTAGGAGAAATACAATTTAATCATATATTTAAACATAAAACCATGTTGTGAATAGACTATGGGTTCATAGAAAGTTTTATCTCCAAATTCAAAAGTAATTTTAGCTGTTCTCCTAATAATCCAATCCAAGCTGATCCAATCCAAATAGATAAAAAAAAAAAGAAAAGATTTTAGCATTTTATCACTTGCTAGTGGTTATCTAGTTATAACTACAATAGTTCGTTGTAAAAAAGCCCCATAGTTGTTTCATTCAGATGAACTGCAGGAGTAGCTTGGATGAATATTGACAAAGATTGACATCTCAGCCTAGACTCTATATTCTGAAAGGGAAATTGGATCAGAACTACTTTAAACAAGTACAATGGTTTACCCTTGCTAATTATACCAATTCCATTAACAACACTATTAGACTGGCTATTACTGATTTACATAAGAGGATTAAAACATAGACATTAGCTGAGGTAATGCATCAGTTCTGGTAACCTGATCTCAAAACAAGCTGCTTATATTCTCTTGTAATTTGCATATTTGCACAATTGGTTCTTATATTTTATGACGTAATACTTGCTGCACAGCTCTAATCTTTGAACTTTTGATCTCACAGGTTATTCAAATTAAGTAACAAAGAATTTAATAATAAAAAAAAGTTTGAAAGGTTTGTTGCTACTTCGACTTCATTGCTTCTTGGAAGCATCTATAATAGCTTTCCGTTTATAAATTTCTGAGAAGCAGTATACATAAATATTTTTTTATCAGAAGTGCATGCTTAAGTTTCAGCTGTTGCTGTTTTTGTGGTTGTTGATGTGCAGCAGTGATCATAACTGGGTGTGTGTATATTTCTGTGTGTGCAGAGCTGAACAGTGCAGATCTGAAGGGCTGCGGCAGCGACAACAGCCTGAACAGCAATGCCAGTCTCCCCAGCGTGCAGTGCCACAGACGGCACCCGGAGCGGCGCGTCGCAGAATGGGCCGTCTGCTTCGAGCGTCTGCTACAGGACCCTGTCGGCATCCGTTACTTTTCAGTACGTCACGTCTTAAACTAAAATCAAACACGTTTTTATCCTTCAAAAATTAGAAAATTACAGTCCTGCAGATTCTTTGACATCACAGATCAGTTGGGGGGTTTCTAATTTAAAATGCGATCACATTTTATTTATAGGGCTAAAAAAATGACAAAAAAAATAGGTAGCTTCAAATGAGATCCAAATAACTAGTTTTGAGAATAGAGTATTTTGAGAGTAGCTCTGCATGTCAAAAATCAATGCCGTATAACTGGGATTTTTTTTATTTAAATATAACTCTCACTGCTCTAAACATGCCATTAGTGCTTGCCTAAAGAAGAACGCAGCTGGCCTAATGTCTCTCTGCCGGTTGCATGATTAAAGGGAGTGTTGTTTTTCTGACTCCGCAGGAGTTTCTGAAGAAGGAGTTCAGTGAGGAGAATATCCTGTTCTGGCAAGCATGTGAATTTTTCAGCCATGTTCCAGAAACAGACAAGAAGCAGGTACGCAGCTTTCCAGTTTCCCTTCACCTGAAGCAAAGCTGAACACTGCTGTCCTTCATTCCACTGCTGTAAAACTCCCAAAACTCCCACACAAAGCACTCAACTGAGCCATTATTCATGTACAGAACATTCTGGAGATAACAAGCCCCTGTTTTATTTTTGTATTTGTTATTAAAGCTAGAACAATCCTCCCTACAAACGATTATCAACTTTTGACCACTTCATGACCTTTGAACTTTAGTTATCCCAGAAGGCGAAAGAGATCTACAACAGCTTCCTGTCCAGTAAAGCCACCACGCCGGTCAACATCGACAGTCAGGCACAGCTGGCCGACGACATCCTCAACGCTCCGCGGCCCGACATGTTCAGGGAGCAGCAGCTACAAGTACGTAGTGCACTACTTAAGCAGAATAAATATCTGGACCAGGGAGAAGTGTGGAACAGAGAGCTCTCAGTATAAATGAGACATAATTAGAGTCTTGATTTAGACTGCAATTGTGTCAGCTCTAGTCCAGCAGTTTTCACAACGAGGTTTTGTAAATTCATTTGGTTAAATGCTACTGCTGAATTCTCAAATCTGATCGTTCAGAAGGTGTCCATCCATATAAAATCCATATAAATCGCATGTTTATGTTTTAATAAAACTGGTAAAAATGATTATTTATATGGGAGGTGTATGAGCTGTTCCTGGGAGGCTATTTCAGACGTGGAGCAGGCAGGCCGATCATGGCTCTGGTGTACTGAGAAACTTTTCAACCTTGCTGGTCTCCAAGCAATAATGAAACACTGGGATACTGTACAATCATTATACTTGGTTTGACTTGAACATCCCTTGTATTGTTTATCAGGGCCTGAAGATTTTGTAAAATCATGAAGGGTTGAGGTTTGCTGTTAAAGAAAGATAATTATGCACAGGGTGCGAAATGTAGCTGAGAGTTGATTATATTTGCCTATACCAGCACATTTCTTAGTGTTTTATTCTATTTACACAAGAGCAATTTTACAATTTCACTTATTATGAAAATGACACATCATTCTTTTTCACTGTGTAATGTTGTAGGATGTAGGCAAAACAAATAAGTTCCTGTTATGACTAACATTATAGCAGGTGTAAACAGTGAAGCGTCATTCCATCATGTTATTTTATCATTTATCTTGAAATTAATCACACATATATATGCAGCTTCTTATGTTACTGAAAACAGCAAAAACCCTTACAGAAAAGTCACTGTATAATTCCATGCCTGGTTTAGCACAACCATTAATTTCTATTAACTTTCATTAGTGAGGTACACTATAACAACCCCATGAGTTAAAATAAATGAGAGAATTATAAGCAACGTATCCTGTGTGTAAGCTTTGAGAGGGCAGTGGTGGTGCTGACAACGCTACGTCTAGAGTGGTTGCATTAGGAAAGCCACATATGGAGATACAGTCTGCTGTTTTTCTTCTTGCGGTCAAAGAAAGAAAATCCCTCTGATCCTGCTATCACGAGGTTGTGTAAATAGCCTCCCATGTACCAGATTGCTTTAGCCGTGTCACACTGAGCACATGATGGAACAGTAAAAGCCTTCTGGAAGCCCAGGGGCGAGACCCAGGCACCCAGGCGCTGCAAACTTAACCACGATTCACCTCTGTCATCTCCTCACTTAGCTTTTGCTCTGAATGTGAGATCTGTTCTGTCTGAAAAAGGGTCGCGTATCACTGTGCACAATAAGTGCATTCAGGGTGTCGGTCATCACTGCATAAAGATATCGCATAAAGATCAGAACACGAGTTTAGTGATTAGGAAAAGACTGAATAGTATAATACAACAGGAAAATAAAAGCCTGCAGCCGGTACACTTTGACTTTGTTCAGTACGTATCTTTTTCTCATTCCGACCTTTTCTATCTTTCTGTCTTCCAATCGGCAGATCTTTAACCTAATGAAGTTTGACAGTTACACGCGCTTCCTGAAGTCCTTCCTGTATCAGGAGTGTATGTTGGCTGAAGTGGAGGGCCGTCCGCTCCCAGACCCACACCACATCCCCAGCAGTCCCACGTCCAAACACAGCACCGGCTCAGAGCGCTCCAACCTCTCCACGCCTAAAAAGGTACACAAACACACACATACACACACACACACGCTCGCACACTATCCTTGTGAGGACCATAATTATTAATGCAGCTGATAATGATATGACTTGAAGTGAGGTCAGGACTGTACAGGGGATGTGGCGAAAAAAAACAAATGTGGTGCAGATGAGGGCCTGATGAGTTTGAATCAGGTGTGGTGAGAGTATAATTAAGTTCACAGGATTAGGAGCCACTGTTATCAGTTTGATCAATTCAGGAACCGAGTGAATTGGCTCACAGGAACTGAGCAGAATTTCTCCATCTCTGCCTTACATCTCATTATTTCAGAACTGACAGTGTGTTTAAAGAAAAGATTCCCCAGATATCACATGTCCTTCTTTGTGAATGTGATGAACGGTGTTTGCAGGAGGAGAAGAAGAGCAAATCAGTGAAGGCACTCAACGAGGAATGTAAAGATGAACACAGTGATAAAAAGAAAGGAAGTTTATTTCCCTGGCCCAGAAACCGAAGCTTTGGGAAAGGCCAAAAAAAGAAAGACCTCGGAGAGTACAGTGAGTTTAAACTGATGGATATCATGTTTACATTGTGTTCTTTAAAGAATTTGATTTATTGTATGTGTTCAAGTTATGCCTGTGAGCATGATGTTTTTCTTAGAAGATTCACTGAATAAAAGAGTCCGTACAAGTGAATATGAAAAAGCGGTCGTGTGTGATTACTGTGTGTGTTTGCTGTTGCTTCAGGCTTTTCAGGGAATGACGGGCGCAGAGAATCACAGGGTTCTTTATCTTCTGGTGCGAGTCTGGAGCTGGGAAATTCAGCTTCGGGCAAGAACGAGGTGAGGAACTGAAATTCTTATCACACAAATAAACTACATTACCCTTTGGTGGTGTAAGCCTTCTATTTATAGATTCCTTAAACTAAAAGGAGCTTCATTGGCTGTGAAATTTTGGCATCTTATTTAAATGTACACGATTATATTTTAGCTATATTATTGTATTTTCTTTTCCTGAATTTAGTTTAAATTGTTACAATGCAGTTATTTCTACTTCTAAACTTTTTTTATGACTGACTATTGGTAGCCAGATAATAAATTTAATCACAAGCTACCTGCATATTTGTGACAGAAAATAAATTATTCAATGATTTATTAAGCAATATCACATGAGAGAGAGTGTTGTTGCGCCTTTGTGCCTACAGCTGCATTATCGCCATGTTGATATTCAGCACAACAGCATGTCAAGTGTGATATTGCTTTTCCACAACCACCTTTGATTATCAACAGATTATGATTTGATTGCTTATTTAACCAGTTATTTTGCTTACACAAATCCTCATGGCAACTAACTAACTGCGACTGGCAGAGCCGGTCGACCAACAGTTAATGTAATTAACAGGCGTGAAATTAGTTTTACATTCTTATATGAATACAAATTAGCATAATATTTAAAGCTAGTGCTCTATGTAGGTTGTACCATACCAAGTAGTGTCCTTGATCAGAGGTTAGAGAGAGATTTGGGATTCAGTCTAGTGTTAGAAGCTAGTTAGCTTTGTAGCCTGCCTTAGCCATAAACAGAGCCATAAACAGAGCAACACAGTTCAGACGCAGTTCAATAAGACTTACCAGCAGTTACTTAGGAGGCAAAGTGTTTGTTGTTTAAGGTGACATAACATTATCAGATGTGTTTTTTTGCTGAAAGTACTTTCATGATGGTTTTGAATATGGGAATTGGCAGACAGGTGCTCTTTGCAGTATTGCGGACTGTACCCAGCTACTTTCACCTATGCTGCCGATCGGCAGTTAGTGTAATTAACGATTGTTAGAACAACTGTGTTGCGGCAGAGTGATGCATATAGTTAATCATCCCAGTGCTGTTATGCTCTACATCACCACTCGTGGATTGCCTCTCTTTCAATCAGATTACGCGTTGAGACTGATCTCGCACGACTTCATAATCTCCAATAAACATTCAGCCAGGATGAGAGCTTGTAAATGTAAAGGTCATAGTTCATGATCCGTGAAACTCAGCAAGGCATATAGTGAAAGCTCTTACCCTGCAGATGGGGTCATCTTGGAAGAGACACACTCATCAGGATAAAATTGTTTTTACATAAATCAATAGTGTTGAGTCAGATTTTTTAAATTTGATTTGCGTTGACACATGTTCCAAAGGGGCTCAAAATATTCTAGCAAAATAAGAAAATGCCCCCACAGCATAATGAAATTAGTTTTTTCCCTTTAATTTGTTCCAGCTTCAAGGCAGACAGATAAAATAAAATAAATCTCCTTAAAGTTTACATTTGAAATGTCTATTGATCCTCTCTATTTCTTTTTTCTCCCTTCTTCCTGTGTGTCTATCTGTCTCTTTCTATCTACTAGGGAGAGGTGTCACGTAACTCCATGGCGTTATCAGAGCGTGCTGTGCGTTACTGTAACATTAACCTGCCAGATGGGTCGTGTTGCTCAGTACCCTTAAGGCCCGGTGTGTCTATCCGTGAGGTTCTTTTGGGCCTGTGCGAGAAACTCTGCATCAACCTGGCAGCTGTGGACCTTTTCCTGGTGGGAGGAGAAAAGGTAACATCTGTAAACAGGCTTTCCTATTTATTGTGGCTTTTGTATGTTTTGAAATTAATAGTAATTAAAAATTATAGCATTCAAATATTTTTGGATTACCTCACACCTGGTAAACGTTGCCAGCTTTTAAACAAAGTTACCCAGGTAAACATATTCACCTGTGCAAATACATATTTGTTTATTGTGTGCTAAAGTCTAGTGGTTCAGCTCTCATGTATGTGTAGATGTTATAAGTGTGTGGGTGTGTTTGTGGGATTATTAGTGATATCCAATCCTCTCCTGTTGTGTTATATAATAATAGTGTGCTTTGTCTGTGTGTAAAGCCTTTAGTGTTAGACCAAGACTGCATGACGCTGTGTTCCAGGGACCTGCGACTAGAAAAACGTACATTATTCAGGTACCAACAGCACACCTGCTTCAGTCTACTCAACCATTTATAGCCATGCATTTATATATTCATTTCTGTTTCTCTTTCAGAAATGACCATTCATCTATGTATTATTTTTGCAATGTAAGAATGTATGTCGTGAAGTTTGTCTGATTAATCCTGTGTCGTTAATAGTCGGTATTTCTCTCTCAGGCTGGATCTGGTGCCCATAAACCGCTCGGTAGGGCTTAAAGCTAAACCCACCAAGCCTGTGACTGAGGTGCTGAGGCCAGTTGTGGCTAAATATGGATTGCACTTAGGCGACCTGGTAGCCAGGATTGTGAGTATAACATTCACCGATCCGTCCAGAACGCAGTTAAAACTCATCTTCTTGGGTTATTCAGCATCTTTTTGTTTGGGTTATTGCATGTTTCATTTTAATTTGAATCATTAATTACTTCAGGTATTTTGAGGGTCTAGTGTGCTTGTGAAATTTTTTATTATTATTATTATTATTATTATTATTATTATTATTATTATTATTAAAATTTAATAATTATTATTTATTATTTGTCATTATTAGTATTTAATTATTATTAATAATAATTAATATTTTATTAATTATTATTAATAATAATAATAAAAGTCTAATTTAGCCATGCCACACTCATCTAGGTGGACATTGAAGAGCCTGTTTGCACCATAATAGCAAACCAAGAAAGCCTGTAAAACACCAGAAATGCTTTTATTTTCTCCTCACTTTTAATCCAGATTCTGGCAAAGTAGAACCCCGAATGGTGCAACAAACAGTTAAAACTCAAAATTTCACTCTGGCCACCAGAGGTGGGCAAATTAAACAAATACTTGAATAAAAAGTAGGGATTACCTAGGTCAAATCTTACTCCAGTAAAAGTAGAGGTCCTGCATTTTCTTTTATACTTGAGTAAAAGTACAGAAGTAATCACATTTATTTATGAAAAGTACATGGGTTGTATTAATTGTATTGGCTCACAATAGCCTTTTTCATAGTAAATATCTCTCTCTCTGTCTCTCTCGCGAATGTGATGTGCTGTTTTCATCACCGTCTGCAACCAGATGTGATGTTGATTTTATACAGCTGTTACATTATAAGGGGTGTCTTGAATGAAAGTCAAACAACGATGCATAATAGTAAGGAGGTGGAGACATTCCCGCTTCAAATACTGCACACCAATGTGGTTAGGTAACGCAACCATATGCAGAAATGCACTTAAGTGGACAGATGTGTGAAATATGCCCTTAAGTACAGTATCGAAGTACATGTACTCAATTATCTCCCACCTTTGTCTTGTATGATCAAGAGTTTGAATCCTATGTTAGCCTTCACCCTCCACACTTGGTACTGTAGCTGTTGTATCTTAAATAGGGGAGATCTTTGAAAATGAATTGTCAGGTGACTAGAGATGTTAAGGATTAATCGTTAAATGATTAATTGCAGTTGCAGAATGTAATCTATTAAAAATGTATTAACCAGTAAGGTTTATTTTGCATGTAGTGCTAAGCTCGACAGCTCAGCTATAATCTAACGTCAGCTTAGCTGTCCTTACAGGAGTCAGGCTCCTCACATGCTTGCTAATAGCTATTTTAGAAGAGTCGGGTCTCTGGGATTCCGTTAGCGATCACTGGATTGAACAAGCCGGCTTGACGATCTAGTTCCCCTTCCGCCATTTTTATTTTCACGGCGAGCCCTGTGACAAAACTGAACTCTGTTGTTCTAAAACAGTTCTGGTAAACTGACAGTTGGACAGCATGAACAGCACTTCATGAATGCACACAGAAGGGAGGAGCTATTCACAGACTGTTTCTTTGTGGTCATGTGTGAAAGAGAGAGGGCATGAGTTAGAGGCTTGCAGGGCTCGCAGTGCAGTTAAATAATATCTTTTTTATTAATACATTTTAATAATAAAAAAGATTACATTTATATGTGCAGATCACCACAAATAAACCAGTGTACGAGGAAACAGTGGGATCTGCCCCTAAAACTATTTCAATAGATTAAGTTACAGTAGATGTCACTGGAACACTACTAAGATCTACAAGCCAAAACTATTTGAGGGGATAAACTGCACTCCAGAAAAAAAAAATGCAAAAAAGTAAAAATAGCATTTGTAAAGTCAAACTTATCTAGTATTAGATATTTTAATTTTAATGTTTATCAATGTAAACTTTAACCAGTCTATCAACATTTGGAACATTTATTTCTAAAAGAAAAAAAAAATTATATGCCAACAAAATAAGAAGTTTTAAAGCCTGAAATGAATAAGACCACGTAGGCATATATTTATTATGAATACCTATTTATTATAAAATGTTAGATACATTTGCCTATGTATGAGGGGATCTGTATAAATAATGCAGTAGTAAATAAAGCTCAGTAGTGAAAACACCTCATGTTGCATCAGCCACTTTAATATCCTTGTAGACCTTTGAATGCACATGTTTACCATTCACTTGGATGAGTTAAAGAGGTTTGTGGGAAAAAAACAACTACAGGGAACCTTGGATTGAAAGTAACTTGGCCTGTGAGCGTTTTGCAAGACAATCAAATATTTTTTAGAAAATCTTAAAAATGTACTTAGTAAATGAGCAAAGGCTAGATATACGAGTAATATGCATGTGCTTTGTCTGCCGAGCGTCACATGATCACAACTGAGCCAATGGTTCTTCTCTCGTGCACGCTACAGGATTATGGGTAATCGTTTCCCATGCTTGGTCTCAGTGCATGTGCGTCACTTGTATAGTCAACATCCATGCGCATGTACTGTTTATTATAACATTGTGATCACATGTGTGCGCGCGTAAAGCAAAAGCAAGCGTCACTAGATAGGGTTCTCGTTAAAGATCCAGTCTCTCTCTGTCAAAGAGCAGTGATTCCGTTAGTGTGTGTGTGTGTGTGTGTGTGCATGAGTGTCATTAGAGAGGTTCCTTGTTAAATAAGTCTCCCGACAGAGCAATGTTTCTGTTAGTGTGTGTTTGTGCGTGCGTGTGTGTGTTTGTGTGTGAAAGTTGTCCTACACAGTAGCCCCTCCCCTCCTCTGCTCTTTTCGCCTTCATACATACATGCACACACATTAATGGAAAAACTGCTCTGCCGGGATTCTTTTTAAATGAAAAGTGCAGGTTAATTTGTTTTAATTTCCCTTTATAGCAGTGACTTCATTAGTTTGTGTGCGTGTTCGCACGAGTGTCATTAGAGAGGTTCCTTGTTAGAGGACGAGCAGTGTTTCCGTGTGTGTGTGTGTGTGTGTGTGCGTGCGTGCACACACACACACACACACTAATGGAAACAGTGCTCTTTCATGATTCTTTTCAAATTGCAGGTTAATTTGTTTTAGTTTTACTTTGCATTTTGTATTAATTATTTTTATGTGAATATTTTTGGGTTATGGAATGGAAGTTTAAGTGTATTAGATTTTTTTTATTTACACTTGAGATGTCTGAGATGCCACTTTGGTAAAGAAATATGGAAACAGATTAAATTTATTTAGCAAATGATTACATAGAAAAAAAAAACGTGTATTGAAGTTTCCCCAAGATTGCTGGTGCCTTACACAATCTTCACTTTTTATGTCTTCTTTTAGATGGCAACCACAACAGGTTAATATATGAAACATGATGTCCCATATTAACTTGGGCAATTTTAGATAAGTTAATAGTAGAATTAGCAGTTTTATTAGAATGTGAAGCATATTTTAGCATTTAACCTGTTTACCTTGTTCAAAAGTATCAGTTTGTCCACTTTTCACAGCTCTGTTGTTGAACATTATCACAAGGTGATTAATCCAGACAGGGGGTGAAATTTGACGGTGATGGTGTGTGTGTGTGTGTGTGTGTGTGTGTGTGTGTACAGAGTGGGGAGAAGGAGCCACTGGATCTGGGTTTGCCCATTTCCAACCTGGATGGACTCAGAGTGGTGCTGGAGGTGGCTGAACATGGCAGTGCTGCAAAAGGCAAGATATAACAACCAAGGAATCTTTAGTGCTTCTTTGACTCATTCTATGTTTCACTAAACATGAACCTTGACAAATATTAATAATTTTGTATATGAAAGCATGCATTGTGTATGTAATTGTTGCATCAAATGATCAATGCTGGGATGGTATGATGTGGCCCATGGTTACTGTTATAATCACCTTAATAAGCACCTTAAAATAAGCCTGTGATTAGATACTGTTGTCATAGTATCTGTTATAGAAAATTAATCAACACCCAAATCATTTAACAAATCAATATATGAGAGTGGTGGCCTTGGTGCCTAAGGCTCTAGGTTGTTGATTTGGGGATTTGAGGATCCATGTTCAAGCCCTGCAATCACTTGGTTGCCACACCCCATACTACCCAGCCACTGAATGCAGTGCCAGTCCCAAACCAGTTATAAAAATGGGAAGGTTGTGTAAAACCTGTGGCAAGTTGTGTGGAGATGAAATGGTCTGCTGTGGCAACCCCTTGACAGGACCAACCTCTCATAACTGTGTTCTGTTATTCTGCAAAATCGAAAGTCCTGTTTTGACTTGAACACCCCTTGTACTGTATATCAAAATATAACTTCCATCTGTTTGGTTAGTCTGACGTGTCATTATTAACTAGACTTCTTTTATAATGTCTAAGCCTGAGTACAGGATTCTTTGTAAATCATTTGTTTACCTAGGAAGGGCTATAAATTTAGCCAGCCTATCATGTTTGAATCCTTTCTAAACTAGTTGGCTTATCTTTTTCAACTATGTAAACAGTGACCACAGTATCTGATCCCATTCTTCCTTGTTCTGCCTCTCCCCTGCAGACAAACAGAAACTGACCTTGTCAAAAAGCCATGGCCCACCACTGTCTACAAGAAGTCAGTCTGCTACAGTAAGCACTTCTTATGTGTCTGGAAATTCACTGTGCACACTTTTAAGAAACACTTTTTCTGTTGCGCTGTCTCCTTGTCTGTCTCTTTGGCCTGTGTGGTGGAGGAATCTGTGCATGTCTGGTCCTGCCACCTCTTCTCTGTCTTCCTGAGGCTGTGTATATCTCAAATCCTAATGGACCTGTGGATGATCTAACCACACTCTTCCTCCAGCAGTTCTACAGCTACAACTCATTCCTGCTCTCTGCCCACACTTGAGTGAACAAGGCTAATTTAACGCTTATCTCCGGGCTCAAGTAGTTGCGATGTGCTGGGAACTGGGGGTACTGTGGGAAGCTAGGACACAGCTGCCGTCTCTATATTTGGTGAAGTGTTACAGTGGTGGTGGTGTTGCCTATTGTGCTGTGCTTTGGTGGAGTAGAGCTGAATATACATAGTGACTGTAGTGGCAGTAGTGTTCCTGTGTGTATGCAAGCTTAGGAAACAATCCACTGCCCCCTCATGAATTAGATCTCCCCTATTCTCAAAGAAGAATCCCCACAGGGCGTTTTTCCACTGCTCTTGCAAAAACAATAACTATCCCAAACAAAAACAGTGGGACTTGAGGTTCGAGATCTCTTTCCACCCACTAGGCAGGCGCCACTCAAAGTGGCTACCCTCATCTTTTCAGCATGCGATGATGCAATTGATAAGTTTAACACATAAGTGGTTATTAATTAACCTTGGTTTGGTCAACCAGATTACAATGACCGTTTCATTCTTAGATAGTTTTAGGGGGAAATTGGGGCAGGTTACAAATTTTAAAAAGTGCTAAACATACACAGGATAAAGAAAACTAGACAAGAGTTGGTCTTGCCAATTTTTGGTGGCCCAACCCCCAGCAAGCAGTACATCCCAATGGTACCAGTTTGACATGAGAAAATCATGCGACCTGGGCACTCAGTCGGGGGTGATTGAACAAGGAAAATGGCCAAGTTTCACTTTCTGCTGCCAAAAATGCTGGTGCCACTTTGTGCAGTGGAAAAAGACCCTTCGCATCTTTAGCCCTCATGCACCCATCCCTAATGTGCCCCGTTCTCATTGTGACCACCCAGGCGGAGGACAGATCATCAGGAAAGGCTACAACTGTCAAAACCAGGGCCCAGGCGGAAAAGCGAAAACAGAAAAAGCTTAATATAGATGAAGCCGAAGGTAAAGATTCTTGCCCTCTGTCCCTCTTTCCTTTTCTTTATACCAATTATCATTTAAATAACTTAAATGCTTGGCTACATGTCTTGCTTAACCAGTTTGAGATGGCTAATCCAGCTAATGCTAGTGCCCCACAGCAAACCTGTTACTAATGTTCTCCATGACGAATGCTCTCCTCTTACTCTCAAGCATTGCTTTTCTCAAACATGTATTGGTGTAAGTTGTTTTCTGGACTGTGGTTTGAAATGTTGTGTGTTTTCTAACCAGAATTCTTCGAGCTCATATCCAAAGCACAGAGCAACCGAGCTGACGACCAGCGGGGTCTGCTGAACAAATCTGACCTTGTTTTGCCTGACTTCCTGCGCCTTGATCCTGACACGAGCCCCAGAGATGTCCCCGTCAGCTCCACCCCTGATCCCTGCAAGCCCCGCCCACGCTCTAAAGAAAACGGCTTCGCCCTCAGTGCCAGCCACCAGACACAGAGCTTGGATTCGGGTGTGGAGGGTCCAGGTGGCCGGAAAGGTTTCATGCCCCTCCATAGGAATCCCGCTCCCCATAGGCAGGCGACATTTGGCCCTACCCTCTCACCCATCTCACACAGTCATGGCGAATGGAAGCGAGAGAGCAGGGCCCAGGCACTGGAAGAGGAGGAGCATGGTACGGACCTGACACTGGTGGGTGAAGGCGATATTGCCATTCCAAACAGCCTGCTCCTCCCTCCATCTCCTCTGCCCCTCCCCCGCTCCCCAGATCGGCCCCGTCTCCTCAGAGAGGATGCTTACCAGGACAGCTGGGCCCAGCCAGGTACCTCTCCTGTGTGACCTGTGCGTTTCCTCTAGCACACCCCTCTCATGTTCTTCCTGAAGATCTGCGTGTGTTTTATTGAGTGCCGTGGACTTGCTGTTCTTCTTTTTGCCAAACCTCGTCAAAGTCACAACTCTCCCTTGTACATACATCACCCTCTAAGAGCACTTTACTGAACTGTTGGAAAAGATTTATAAAATTGATGACTAACAAACTTTTATTGCCTTTGTTAGAAAGGTTTTGTATGTCCAGTCACATTTCATGACGCACAAACATGACAGTTGTTTGTTGTCAAGCTTTACTAATATAAGAAGCTTAGTAGAGACGATTGTAGACAGTGTGATTGTCAGTGAGTGGTCAGCTATTCTCAAAAACAAAGAAAATACAGTACTGTGCACAGTATATTGCCACCTCATTTCTTCATATTTTGCCTCCAAAGAGCCAGACTTTCTTGTATTTTTAATGTAGTCTTGAGGAATAGTTCTCCAAGCTTCCTGAAGGCTCTCAGGTTTGGCAAGGATTACTCTCTCATTTCCAGTCCAGTTCCTGCATCTCACCAGTTTCAGAAGAATATGTTTTGTTTGTTATGCCACAAAGTGACCTCTGAATAATCCAAGCATAAAATAACATCTAGTTTAAGGCATGCACGAGTGAGAAACAGGTGCAGATGATGACAGATGTTCAGGCCAGTGATTAGTATACTGGTGATGCTAAATGCTGAGTGGTTGGAACAGATGAGAGTGGAAATAAGGTTGCTGCTGAGGCTGTTCAAATACATAAACAACCAATTTTGTAATTATATCTTTAGGTTCTTTGCAGCCTGTTGCAGTAAAACATCTGTTCACATTTTTGTAATTTAATTGTTTAAATTAATTTAATATGAATAAATGAGGGATGGCTTAAGACTGTATAATGCACAGTACTGTATAATGAGCATAAATGCCTAAATATGAAGTGGTGAGAAATGCAACAATCATTACACCACCTCCTGATTTTAACTATTATCAGTTAAGACCATTTTGGCTCTCTGATATATTCTGCAAAATTCATACAATGACAACACACTAGATTGATTTCACAAGAATAAAGAAATAAAGATTTTAGCCCTGGGCCTCACTCTCAAAATCTCAGCTTATTTCTTAGTCCTTAATATGTTGCAATATATTATTCAATAACTACATTAAAAATAATAGGAAATGAAAGTTATGAGGTCTAGGAATGTAAATCTGGATCCAACAAAGAATCTTTGGAGTGTAAAGAGTTAACTGTCAGAAGTTTTATACTTAACCTGAATTGGCAAATTCATATGAATTGACACCTAAGATACCTTGCTGGCTTCTTGCCTAATGTCATGACAGGCCTAAACAGGTGCAGAACCAGACTGGTGACGAAAGTTGTCTTCATGAGCTATTGTCAATTTTAATTACTGACTTAAAGGCTGTTTTAGAGTTATAATAACAAGAACAAGCCTCAAAAACAGGTATCAAATATATATTACTGACTTTTCCTGTTTTACCATCACTAAGGAAATGACTTTAAAAGTTAATACTTGTACATTCTTTATTTTTTCTGAAAACAGTCCGGCCACATTTCAGACATCAGATACTATATTTATATGTTTCTTTCTCAGTGGTCTTACAATGCATTACAAGAAGAATTTGGGAAGATAGAAATGGTAGATCAGGGCTGAGGCTCCCAAATGTCCTTTAGCACCGTGTCAAGCATCACAGAAATGTTTAGTAGAGTTTTTCTTCTTGATGATAATACATGGCTGACTGCAATGTCAGAACAAGAAGAAAATTAACATCACTGCCATAACACTCATGCAGACTGACATGAGCCTTTGGCTTGCTGTAAAACATTCCTCCTTCTATATTATGAAAAAAAAAAATAATTTGTTGCACCTTTAAGAGAAGAGATGTGACCAAATGCATTTCCCAGATTTTATTTTAGGTTTTATCTAACGTGTTCATTATAACACACACACACACACACACACACACACACACACACACACACACAGGCCAGGTGTGATTTCTTGCAGTATACCATTCTTTACACTCATTCCTTTACAAACCTTTAACCTGTTTCTTTTGACAAGCAATTCAACAATGTTTACGCAAATTAAAGTCCATTCATTGCATATGCTATTATTTTATGTATTATAATTAAAATTTTAATTTATCCAATTTGTGTGCAAAGTAGGATTTACTAAATGACAAAGAAATACTAACTGTGTACAGGTTTTTGCTTATACCAGCGTTGTTGAATTGCCTGCTATTTCGCTGTAGACACTGAGATGCAATCGTGTTTCCTGTAGCAGTTTTGTCGAGATGACGATCCACTCCGGTCTGTGCATATCTCTGCATTTCTGTATATAAAGTTAAATAAATATTAGAGCAAACATCTTTTGCTCTAATTTACTATGTGTCCTTTTTGGCCTGTGTCTACTTTCTATGTCCTTCTTTTTTTCTTATTTTTCCAGCTTATGGACACATTCACGCACAGCATAGGGAAGGCAATAGTGCTAATATTAAAAACAGAACAAAACATGAAATGGTATACTGTTATAGGATAACAGAGTTACATAAAAATAATATTTTTTTTCTATGACTTCATGTCCCAAAGTGTGTTTTTCCCTCTCTTTTTTTAAGAAGAAGTGTATTATTGCTCATATACATTTTTATAAGTAAATTATTTTGTTCATATAGCTCAGCTTGTTAGAAAGTAGGCTCCGAAGCAAAGAATGGGTTAAGGACCTTGCGCAAAGCTCAACAGTGGCAGCTTGACAGTGCTGGGGCTTGAACCTTTGACCTTCTGATCAGTAACTTAGTAAGCCTTAACCATTAGGATTGGAGCCATTACTGCTCCAAATCAGACTGTCATTCAAGCCCGATTTGAATTAGAGACAAAAAGATGGCCATTTTAGCATTCTCTGCTCTACCAACTGATGTTAATAAGACATAAGTGGTCAGGCTACCAAAACAGCAAAGCACTTGGTCCTGAAGACCCTTGATGTAAAGCGTAAAACACTGGAGACTTCTTTCAAAAATGTTCCATAATAAAAATATCATAGAAACCTAGATCAGTTAAGCATTTCGTTCCCTTGTTATGATGAGCTTCCCCCCCCCCCCAAATTTTACAGTACAAAAATACACATCATAAAAATTTTTTTTTTTTTAAATCATGTTATGTTCATACATTGTTACAAAATAAGAAAATGTCAATAACTCAATTTTGAGCCATATGATTTCAATGGGATAATTTATTAAAAACAGTTGTTCCAGCAGACAAAATCCTTTAAAACAGTTGCTACTTATAAAAACAGACACATATTAGACAGACCATTTAAATAAACCCTGTGATTAGTCTTATAGTCAGAACAACAATGGGAGCTGCTGTTACAGAATATTAAATAACACCTTACTGAAGCAATGAATCAACATTGCTCTGAAGTAAATGTTTCTACTTGTGTAAAATGTTTGATTCACTTGAAATGGAATGAAGAAATGGAATGGAATCAAGTACTGTGGTATAACTGCTCATAATTTCCATTGGATGTAAGCTGTTTTAAATATATTATTAAATATAAAACAACGTACTAAATATTTAGTTATATTTTAAGAGAACATAACTGTATAACCTGCTCACTCACAAATTTAGTAAAAAGAAGCCAGACTGAGAATATATTTCTTGACCTAATTAAGTCTGACTTTAGCCAGATAGAAGAACTTGTGAACTATCCAACTGATCCAACAGTTTTAATGAAACCTCTCTTGCAGTCATCCATGTACACACCTTCTCATTACATGCATACATACTTCATAATGTGCAATTTGTCTATTTGAGACACCGCTATAGATCCTTTTGTGTCTTTCAGCATGATACTCATCAATACTTTTTTTTCCTTCCTGGTCTCTCTCTCTCTCTCTCTCTCTCTCTCTCTCTCTGTCTGTGTGTGTCTCTGTATACACACGCACTCACTCACTCACTAACTCACTCTATCTCTCCTGACACTTTCCCTTTCTCACTGCATTAGATATGCATGGAGGCCGTGTTGAAATGAATGGCTGCTTAGACAGGCTTTGTTTCATTAGGGTGCAAGAATTGGCCTGTTTCCTTCCTCACCTCCACTCCCATAGTCCATGTTCTATCTCCTTCTTACACTATTCCTTGTGCAGAAGCAAAGGAAATCCTTTAAAGGCAGAGATTTCTGGGCTTCTTCATAATACACCAAATGATCACATGACTGCTGATCGTTCTTCCGCTTCCACTCTCTTCATTTGTGGCTTATCTCTCTCTCTCTCTCTCTCTCTCTCTCTCTCTGATTACTTTCAACAAGGCCTTTTTATTCTGAGCTGTTGTGCTCAATGGAAGAGGCCGAGTAATGCTAGGCAAACTGTGAGACTGTATTTTGAATTAATTTGGTACAGATACTATTCAGGGAGGAATCGGACCTTGTTTCGATGTCCTTGCCTATTTGAGCTAGTTTCACATGTTGCTCTTTTTCAGTTGGTATTTAATATTTAATTCATGTTGGATGTGCTAGCACTGGTGATTAACCTATGGATAAAAAAAAAATGAATCAGTCAATGATAAAGCTGCTAACTATAATGCATAATTAATTCCTGTTTAATTATTCAATCACATACAGACAGATTTAGGCCTAAATTTGGAAGAACTGAACTGTCAAATGTCAATTTGCGTTTACTACACTGACCAGCCATAACACTGATAATCCCATTACAATGGCATCTGTCAAGGGGTTGGATATATGAGAAAGCAAGTGCACAGTTAATTCACTCAGGGTTTTGTTTTAGAAAAAATGAAATGGGCACATTTAAAGATCTAAGTGACTTTAACAAGAGCCCATTTGAAACTTACCGTACATGATTTGCTGAGAAGCTCTTGGTGTGCCAGATCTCACAGCACACCCTTAGGGGTCTTGTGGAAATCATGAGAAATTTTACCATGACATAGGTATCACAGTAGTCTAATGGTATAATGGCACTTATTTACAAACCCGATTCCAAAAAAGTTGGGACACTGTACAAATTGTGAATAAAAACAGAATGCAATGATGTGGAAGTTTCAAATTTCAATATTTTATTCAGAATACAACATAGATGACATATCAAATGTTTAAACTGAGAAAATGTATCATTTTAAG
>JAOVVB010000041.1:24715188-24727483 GCA_028570985.1 Heterobranchus longifilis
ATGTAGAAAATAAATCACTAAACAAAAACAAAGAAATTTGCAAGTGACCCCAAACTTTTGAACGGTAGTGTATATAGAATTATAAATCAACACCTACGTAGTTTTCTAAACTTCAGCAGTTTAACTAAACTCGGTTCTTTCCAAGTTATGTTACTGCATCCTTAAACATAGGCCATAACCCCAATTTCCCCCATATTCTGTTCTTTAAGAAAAAAACAGATGATTCCACTGTTATTCTTACAATACTAATGACAACCAAATGGAATAAATACTTATTTATTGAAATCCAAAATTAGGGAATGCCTCCTGCAGTAAGTTAATTTAGGTTACTTTGAGGGAAATAATCAAATACATGTAACTTGCAAGTTTTATAAAAGGGTAAACGTCTGAGTGACCCATTGCTCACTGATGCCTGCGGGACTAAAGAGTGAGGTCCAAAGGCAGCATGGTGGAACAGAAGTCTAGTGAAATTTATTCTATGGTACAAAATTCAGCCATCAGTTTACATATAATATAAATGTCTTAGTCCTACAATCTCCGGTCAGCTGGAATGAAAAAGGAGACTGTCGCTACAGAAGAGTGAAACCAATTTTTCGCCATTCTGGCACCGATCTGGTTATGTAACTAGATAATTCTGATACAGTTCAACTGGTCACTTTTCCAGTTGAACTGCATCAGCAAATGTTTTAGGTTAAAAGGATATGAGTCTGGCATTTTAGTTTAGTTTCTCCATTTTGTAAAAAAAAAACCCGATATACAGTAGATACATATCACACTGTAGTTGTGTTTAAACTGTTGCGTGTGAGTTTAAACCCCATTGTCTGGGACTTTGAGGAATGTTTACACTAATAGGCTGCTGACTGAGAGGGTAAGTGACTTCAATTCGATTTGAAACCTCAAACTAGACACCCTAACCCAAGGGAACAACTGTGAAGACTACTTGTCGCCTAGCTGTCTGGTTTAGTGTGCAGACATTTAGTCCCTACTGTGGGAGGAGGTTTGTGTGTAGGTTGGGGGGTATGTCTTTGTGGGGTCCACATTTTTTACAAGGATATGAACAAATGACAGTTTTATGTTTACTTGGTTCCAGTTAAAGAAAAAAATACCTTCTAGAGACATTCTATTTGCTCTGATTTCAAAGGACATTGATGACACAATAGTGCACTTTTTTGATAAGAGCATCTGAAAGAGTTATAATGTGAACATTATGGTATACTATCATAGCATAAATGTCCTTTGACTTTTCAGTTAAACTGCCAGGCAAAAAAAATCAATTCATCAATCAATCAATCAATCAATCAATCATATAATTTGTAAATGATTGTTGTTGTAGCCACAGTGTTATTTAGCTTACATTAAAGTTAATGTAAAAAATACTACTGCTTGCACGCTTCTCTACTCCAGTACTCAACAGTATAGACTGTAAATGAAGTGCAGCACTATAGACGCTACTGTTCTGTCAGAATATACAGTATGTGCGCTATAGTTAGGAAAAGTGCAGAAGAGGGAGAGCAGTGTACACCATGTGCACACAGCCGTTAAAGTTATTTTGAACTGGCCACACACACACACACACACACACACAGCTGTCGGGAACCATGACACAAGATGACCGATACAGTGGTCGTCGAGGGACAAGTGAGACTCCGAGAAGGAAAAAAGGTTTTACTAAACTACTTACACCTCTTTTCTGCTGTGGGATTAGTTGCTGTTGTGTGATTTTACCTGGCCGAGGTGAGAGTTTCACTGTCTTTCTGTCTCTACAGTGGAAGAACAGATGGCTGGTTCTGCGAAAGCCCTCTCCAGTAGCAGGTAGGCTAACAGCACAAGTTACAAAACAGCGTGTGTACATGTGTGTGTTACACCAATGTTGTGTGTTAACAAATAAACACATGGTTCTTTAAAAACTAAGGGGTTTGAAATGAAAGATTGTGTAATTTCTTGGTTTTTATAATCCCTTTTCATAATCCCTTTTCTCCTGACCGGTATGTCACCTGGAATCCTCATGACGTTGTCTCTGTGGCAGCACGTGAAACTGAGAGCGTGCAAAAGTGACACCTCGAGGTGCATGCAGCAAGTTCGTCTATAGGAGAAGAATTTTACAAATTATGAATTAACCGGTAAAACTAATAATGTATAATGTAGGGCTAAGTACTGGACTACTGGTTTATATGTATTTCTGCATCTTTTTAAAACAGATTTTAGTTCTGTTTAAATCAGTCATATCAGTCATGTAACATGACTGCATTCTTTTGCCTGAAAATGCACATGATGGGCAGTTCAAGTGAATCATTTCATATAAAACATGGCTCAAACTGTGTTATACCGCTCATTTCTTATTTATTAATGAATGCTAGGTTACAAATTATAGTTAAATTTAAAGCTATTCTCTCTTATAGCAAACTTGTTCTGCAAGTCTCTCGTTTATAATTCTTAAAAAGTTAATTAGACAATAATAATAATAATAATAATAATAATAATAATAATAATAATAATAATGAAGTGTGTCTCGGTATGGAGGATTTGGAAAAGTGTTTTGTCCTGAAGGCTTTCCCATGATGGAAATAAAACAAACAAAAAACAAACCAAGGCACTCCCACTTGGGAGTTCCTCAATAAATGTTTCATAAAAGTGCCTTGACCTGTATCACTTATATCAACAATGATTTTCTTTAATTAAATAAAGTACATTACAACTCTTTTTTTGTAGAGGATAATATAAAGCCTATCTATCTACAAGATTTTTAGTTTTAAGAATTGAATAGCGCTGTGGATTTTCCACAGGTAGTACACAGTACCTGTCAAAAGTTTGGACACACCTTCAAATTTTTTGGTCTTTCCTGATTTTTATTCATTTATACATGTTTCTATGGTTCTGCAAACCATGCATAATCTCATTTGAACAGCTAATATTGAGTTAAAAGTGAAGTTTTCCCCTGCTGCAGAGGTACGTTTTGGTCTTTCTTTCCTGGGAAGGTCTTCAGTGGAGCCAGTTTCATCATAGTGCTTGAAGGGTTTTTGCAAATGCACAAGGACAAGAACTATGCAAGAACTATGCGCTTATGAAAGCACTCTGTTTTCAACTATCCACTGTCAATAGTCACATTAAAAAGCATAGTGGAAGTAATCCAGTGCATCAGTGGAACTCTGGGCCCAATACGAAGCTTTTGCTGTTTGTTACTGAACTGTCTTTGTAGATGCTGTAGAGACCCGAACACTGAAACGATTTGCACAAAATACCCACAAAGTTACCCTAATAATTATACATATTAAAACCACATGAAATGTATTTGTACTAAAAGATTTGCATGTGTTATTTCATATTTGTCTTAAATAATTCTAATTTAAATTTGTTGATTGATGATGTATTTTCCTTATTCTTGTGAGAAGTAAACAGTTTTTTCTGCCACAATGATATCACAGATGGACATTTCAAGACAAGTTATGATGATGTTTGAACAGTAAAAAAAAAAAAACAGTTCTTAAAAAGAGCAAAAGTTTCTTTTCGTACTCATTATTATTCCGAAGCATTTAATATTATATTAATGAAAAATTCAGCCGAGAACGAGTGGATTCAAAGTCCCAGGATGCAATGCTATAGGCGACACAGTTGAGCTGAACAGAATAAAAGACTGAATTTCCTCTGAATCGCAGTCTTCAGGTAGAGATAAAGCAAGAGGTAAACCTTAATCACTACCAGCAGGTAGTCTAAGAGCATTGTGGGTAATGTAGAAAACAAATTTTCACTTCCTGTTGGTACTAGTATCAGCCTCAGCACTACCTCGATGTCCCATAAGGCATCTGATGTGTGTCTTACTTGGTATCAAGCTATAAAATCTTCACCTGGGCTCCTTAGTCTATGCATGACCACAAAGAAGCACCAGTTTCACCACTGGAAAAACTAACTTTTAACTACCCTGACAACATTTCAGAGCAAGCAATAATTGGATTGCATGGATTTATATTTATATTAACACCTTGTATTTTAGAGTTGTATCTGTATACGAGAAATTCAAGCACATTTTTTTCTGTCTGTCTGTGGCTTTTTTATAGTGTCAGTCAAATTGTCATTTTGTTTAATGATGTCATGATGTTCCAGATGCTCTAGCTCTATATAGTAGTCTACAAAAAATGTGGGATTTTGTCAGAGGCTGACATGTAATGAGTCAGTCAGTCTCCAGCTGTTGCAATAGATCACTCTCCCACTCTCTCTGACGCACTTCATATGGCAGCTGCTTGTACGTCTATTCATGCAACTACAACTACAAACACGTAATGTAAATATAGACCATCAGCCCGATGTTACAGAGATGTCTTACTGGCTTCATGTTAATTGCCTGCTGGCCTGCACAAGACATATGTGTAGGAGTGGATAATTATAGACTAACACTACAGGTGCTAACAAGCTTTCAGACCTGCACCAATAAGTGCTGGCAGAGTATTCTGAATGCACTCGATGATTTTTTATTAATTAATTATTTTTTTAAATCCTGCTTTAATATATTTTTTGTTATTTTCAGAAATTTGCATTTAGAGCTCTAGTGAGCAGTTTCCTGATTAGATGTCTAGGTGCAAAAGAAAAAGGGAGGTAATAAACTGTTCCAAAAGAAGGCTAGACAGTTCCAGATAGTGACAACTTGTTAAAAGCACTTTATAAATGAGGTGCAAATGAAATTCAAAATTTAAGTGACTGACAGTATTTTCATGTTCACTACCTTACTGCACAACGGTCTTTTTTTTTTTTTTTTACAGTAATAAAACCCTTTCAGTGGGATGTGCATACAATGTATAGCATTTTGTTTGTTTTTGTGTGTTTGTATGTGCGTGTATGTGTGTGTGTGTGTGTGTGTGTTAGACTGCCTGTGTGTGCTGGTCTATAAGGAGCGCAGTAAAGGGCAGAGGGAGAAGAGTCAGCTCACCCTGGGTGATATCTGTGGCCTGGAGCTCCTACAGGGTTTTGAAGGTGTGAACTACGCACTTACCCTCCTCTGCCTCACGCAGTCCCTTACACTCGGCTTCGACAGTCGGGAAAACCTCCTGGCCTGGGATGCACGTATCCGCTACAGCCTCGGAGAGGGTGAGAAACCTCTGCTCTGATTGACTGGATGGATGAAATATTAACCTGAAGTCACTCACTTCATACGGATTTCACAATGGTTTCAACAACCTGTAGGAGACCTATGTACAGAAGATTTTTTCTTTCATTTCTTAAATACTTACATTTAGAGGATCTTTAGTGATCTCAACGTTGTATATCACATAGGAAGTATGAAGTGGGCTTCTGACCCTTGCACCTTCATGTACACTCCTTTTCAAAAGGACACACACATATAAAGATGGAGCACATAGCAAACATCATTTGTGGTTGAGAGGTCTATATTAAGTCAGTCCGCTGAATGCCTTCCAGGTTGAGTGTGACACGAATGCACTCCTGAAGTTTAAATATGGTCTGCTGATGCACCAGCAATACTGTAGGTTTCTCTAGAACTTTCCTTCACCAACTTCTCTCGTATGTTATAGGAAGCTACTTTCATCACCCAGGATCCTGTTCTTAGACACATGGTCAACTTTGTATGCTCAGCAGGATCAGCATCAATGAACATATGTGCAATTCAAATGGAATATCCTTAAAAATCACAACACTGATATTCCACATGCTGCAAAATATTCTTTTTTATTTTTGTAAGTGGATAATAGGTTTGTTGGCATGCTGGAATAATATTAGTTTGCTTTAGAAAAACACTATTTGGACAAAAGTATCTAGATAACTAACGGGTGAAGTTTTGATTATGCTGCTAAAAGCATTAAAAACTGTTTGTAGCCCTTTGCTGCCATAATAACATCCAATTTTGTGAGAAAGCGTTCCACTTGATTTTGGAGCATTTTCATGGGGATGACATGTGGAAGAGAGACGTTTAAGTGACATCGAGTGACACGGAGCTCATAAAAGATACTTTTGGACGAAAATGGAATACTTTTTTTTAACACACCGCGTGCAGTATGCAACTGCTCCATTAACGATCATTTCATATGCTGTCTCCGCAGGTGATTGCTACTTCATGTTTTTTTAGTAACAGCAAAGATGCAGCTTTGAAACAGGGATAATTTGGGTTTGGCACAGCCGACAGTGTCGGGAATAATTAATCAAACATACAGTATCATGCCCAGATTCATACATTCAAAAACAAGCTGCATTCATGGGGTTTTGGCAACCATCCATGACTCACACATTAAACTAATCGTATATATACACTACCGCTCAAGAGTTTGGGGTCACTTTCTAACTCTTGATCGTTCCTGATTTTTATTTCTTTCTACATTGTAAAGCAATGCTGAAGCCATCCAAAATATGCAATAATCTCCTCTGAACAGTTAATGTTAAGACAGACAGTATCTGCTACCCATGATCTGTAATGCCTTTATAACAACTCTAATTCAAGCTGCTGTTAATTGGTGATTTCTGAGGCTGGTAACTCTAAATGAACTTTTAGTCTTGCTTTCCTGGAAAGGTCTTCATGAGAGCCGGTTTCATTATGGTGCTTGATGGGTTTTGCAAATGCACTTGACACAATACTGTTCTTGCAAGAACTATTCCAGGAAGGCTGACCTCGATGTCTTAAAATAACAACTGACTGTTGTTGTTACATAATTATCTCATTCCATATGTGTTATTTCATAGTTTTAAAATCCCAAGTATTGTTGTAGAATGTAGAAAATAAAGCACCAAAAAAACAAAGATTTGCAAGTGACCCCAAACGTTTGAGTGGTAGTGTATATACATTTTATATATTTATATGAAATTATTTGAGAGAACTGTTCTTTTAGTTGCCCTGTTATAATCAGAACTTCATTAACATGGCATACCCCCCGTGTTTCACACTCCTTTCACACATGCTGCAAACTGACAGGTGGCTTTGATGATTTCACAAATTGCTGTCCACTCACTTTTTATCTTTAGAGGTAAGAGTAGGACAGACTTTTCCTTTAATTATTTTGTTACATTTTACTACCTCCTCCGCAATAAAATGGTCTCATCTTCTCTCCAGTTTGGCTTTCTTTTGGAATTCATTTTGATCAGATTATGACAATCCTACGCAGCTCGAATATAGGGGCTTGAAACAGTTGGGATTGTAGCAGTCTGATTAGGATAACTTCATGCAGTCAAGTCACACATTAATTATGTTTGGTCAATGTGCATAAAGCTACAGTTACTATAAAAAACTGTCATAACTACAACATCCACTATAATTTGCAGCCCAGTTTTTGGACAAAAAAGAAGCAGGGATAACAGTCAAAGCCCTTAGAAGAATACTACTACTATGCGTAGTTCTACAGTATGCACAGTAAAACTTAGTAGCTAATTTCCTTATAAAACTACACAAATTATACCTGAAACAAAAGGGTCCTTTGTTACACCAAAAACTGACTTTGTTTCATTCATTATTATTATATTAATTATTACACAGGCTGTTTACCAGGTACATAGACATTTTATATAATTGTGAGCGACATGTGGGAATGACGGGCAGATGTCCACACATTTCAGCTCGCTATGTAGTGTAGACTGCCTTATTTAGGAGACTGTGTTAAAACACTTGTCACTCATTTTCTACACCGCTTATCCTACTTAGGGTTGATGGAGTATGTAATTCCTCATATACCTCATCAATTTGATTATGGTTATATTTTTCTTTTAGAAGAAACACAACGTTAAATCATGAAGTTTGATTGTTTTCTCTACATTTAATATTGCGAAATGTCCATGAGAATGTCCATTTTGTATAAGCAGAAGTAGGACATAAATTCTTGTCATTGAAGACAGACTCATAACTCTCACCATGATCATCCTTTTTGCGACCGAATATCTTAACTTTGATAAATGATTATGGCATAAGATTATTTAATGGTAAGATTAGATTATTATGGCATCGACACATGCCTAAGGCACATCGCGGATAATGACTGTTTCCATTCTGATCTGTTGCATCCTCAATTTCCATGTCCTTCAGTTTGTTTATTTGTTTGTGTGTGTGTTGCGCTGACAGAGTGATAATAGATTGTGTTCAGTGAAGCGTGGTGAATATTCCCCACAATGTTCAAACCTTCTCATCAGTCTCCTTCCTTCTGCTGTGCTCTCTCACTACACGGCTTGCTAACTCGGCGTACAACGAGGTTTGATCGATGAGTCAGTAGGCACTAGGGACTCTCTCTCTATGTGTGTGTGTGTGTGTGTGTGTGTGTGAGTGAGAGAGAAGTAGACAACAAAATCCTTGCTAGAACACAAAGTTCATCATTGACTACTGATGATGTTGCTTTAAAACAACAAAGTCATTGATTATACATTTTTCGAGTGGTTTTAATGAACACATCATATCCTGGAGCCCCGTTCACTGCTCACTCGCCTACTTATCATTTCCATAAGTGCTTTATTATTCCTTTTTAAAGGGAACTCATTAGGCTTTCATGCTTCTAGCTAGAACAGCATGTTAGTAGTTTGCTTTAGTTGATTTAAATGAAAATCACAGTGCCATTTATGCAGATGTGTTAAGTATCCGCATTGTTGGTTGAATAAACATCGGTCCAGCACACAGATCCCATTTGTGCGTTGGGATTTTTGATTAGATTACATAAAATCATAGTTCAAAACGCAACTTTTAAGAAATTGCTTTATGTAAACGTGTGTGTCTTTGTAGACCTCTGCAGCTTATTGAAATGTCCCTCCTGTTACACGTAATGCCTTAAAATGTATTCTTAATATGATATTCTACAGTATTGTTCTGTAGGATATTGAGTACTCCGTTCTACAGTTCGACTGTATAGTACTTAGTTCCACAGTATTGTCTTTGGAGATATGCTGAAATTCTGCCTTTTATCTTGTGTTTTATTTGGGAAGAATCTGCAATCTGAATGTACAGCATTCCTGTGCATTCCTGTGATAAAGTCTCATCGATCCAGAAGCCTGATTATGGGAAGCTGCTTTAGATTTTATATATTTAATGCCTGCTAAAGTTGAATATTGGTCCTTTAGAGCTTCTGGATTAATCTTATTTTCGTGTGGAGTTTTGCTTTTTTTAAGCATCTGGGTTATCTGGTTCCTCCCACCTCATAAAAAAATGCCAGAAGTTGGACTGACTACACTGAATTGCACTGAATGTGGCATGAGTTTACATGTGAATGAGTTTTTAAATGAGTGTGATCATGGTGTCCTGTGATGGAATGGCATCCAATCCCATTCAATCCAATCGAATCCATTCCAATCCAATACCTGCCCCATGCCGAGCATTCCCAAGACAAGCTCCAGATCCACCATGACCCTGGATAAAGCAATGCTTACTGAGGATGAATAGAAGAAAAACAATGTGCCTTTATGCTTTGACACAAACATATTAATCCTGTCAGCAGTCATATGTATATGAAGATAGTATTTTATAGATTACCTTCCCTTACACACACCAAAAAAAAAAATTCTCTATATATTACCTGTCAATATATTAAATGATTTAGTGTAGTGTTCTGACCTACTGGTAAATAGAAAATATTTTATAATGTTAATATTCCTCGTTGCTGCACTAACTGATACCAACTAATAATTAACAGAAAAAATATATACTCATATTCAAAAATATATTCACAATATACAGAATAATATATTACACACATACACACATATATGTACAATATATAAAAAAATACATAAGGAATTGAAAAATATATGAAAATATATTCAAATGTACATCTTAATGTTTGTAATTTTATATTCTTAAGCAATATACTTCATAATATATTGAATATATTGAATTTGATTTAATATATCTATTTCTTTATATATTTTTTACAATGTGCTTATATGTTAATGTAGTTCAAACAAAATAGATTTATAGACTTTAATCAGACCACAACAACAAAGTAAAAGTGTGTGTATAATTTTTCATTGCAATATCTATATATTGCATGGTCCATTCATATATTTCAACATATTGATAAATATAAGCACTAGTTTCCCATATATGAAATGTATTATTTAATCAATTACACTATATTTTACAATATATTGCCATATATTTTTTTCCAAAAGGGTTTAAAGGTAAAAGTATATAATAACTAATCGTGTATTATCAGCATGTTTTTGAAACAAAAAGGCAGCTCTTCTTCTCTTTCAGTGATAGCACAAACAATAAACTACTATCTCAAACTGAACTGTTGTTCCTTTTTCAGTCCACAGGTTCACTGTACATGTCCAGCCGGGCACTAAGCTGGAGAGCGGTGCAGCCTCCCTTCATCTGTGTAATAACCTGCTTGCTATAGCTCGAGACATCCCTCCTGCAGTTATTGCACACTGGAGACTGACTGACCTGAGACGTTATGGAGCAGTACCTAATGGGTTTATCTTTGAGGGAGGAACACGATGCGGCTATTGTAAGTATCTTTTTGTGCTTTTACATACAAATGTAATTGCAACTGATGTTGTACTTCTAATGGTTCCCAGTGCTGTAGTACAACACAGGTTCCCAACCCTAGTCCTGAAGTACCCTGTAAAACCCTGTCCTGTGCCCTTTAGTGTTTAGTGCCAACCCAGGAAGAGCTGTTTGGAGTTGATTGTCAAATTCAAATTCAAATTTTTATTTGTCACATACACAGTCATACACAGTACGATATGCAGTGAAATGCTTAGACAACTGCTCGTGACCTTAAGATAAAAGACTATGAATAAGAAACAAATATGAAAAATAAAATAACAGGTAAATTTAGCTAGGAAGAATAAAATAAAATATAAACTTAAAGTTAAAATAAAATAACTGTACAACAAAATACACAATATAGAGAATATATTGTACAAAGTACAAAGTAGGTATGGAATTATGTAATTTTTGTGGAATGAAGTTAGAATAAATGGTTAAAAGGAAATGGTAATGTCCAGGGTTGTGCAATCCACATATTTCCACATATTTAAAGTGAATATTATACCTAACTGTGTGTTTGCCTTTCCTAATCATGTAGCAGGTGTAGTGTTGACACTTAAGTAAATTTAAAAGTGAGTACTTTTATTTAAGTAGCCAAATAATTGGAGAACTTTAACTTTTTTCAATAGTAGTTTACAGGTCATCTCTACTTTTACTCAATTACAGGATTTGTGTACTTTGCAGACCTTTACACTAGGTGTTTGTTCTGGTTCACCATAATTTGTAAGTTTGGCCAATAATATAATGACATGATTAACATTAAACTGTATGAGTAATTAAACCAACATTCATAAAATTAGACTGTAATCCATATTTGTGAAATAGTAAACATAGTAATAATTAGCTTTAATTATTTGGACATTTGGACCGACAGTTTGGACTTTATAACTGGCTGCAAATTGCTTCTTTGAGGTTTTAAAGGTACATTTATACAATATGTACTTTTTCAGGGAATTATACATATAATTTCATAGATACTTGCAGGCAATTGTGATCTCATTGGCTCTTTACTTTGTTTTCTGAATGCACTGAACTGAGGTGAACCTTTTGAAGATGTCCCTAAACAAATCTGTACACAAAACACTAGAAAGAAAGAAAAAGAAAGAAAACATAGCTACTGTCCTTGAAGCATTCTTACCAATCTTCATTCTTTAAAAATAATTCTAAGAAAACCACTGCTTGACATACAGCCTGATTAAAGAAAAAAAGAGTGGACTGAATCAGATAGTCGAGCCAATAAATTGTCTTTGTGTTTCAGAAAGAGACAGAGAGAGACAAAAAGAGAGAAAGAAAGATAGACAAAGGAAAGGAGATGGGGAGAAAATGTATACCTTTACAGGTGAGCAGGAAAAAGTCCATGCTGTGGCTGAAGGAGCCGCTCACATATCCGCAGCTATCAGTGAAGTCACAGGAGAGACAGCGGCGGTTGAAAGGTCCGACCGTGTCAGCGCTGAAACACAATCACCATAAAGCAGTAAGAAAGTGCACACGGTTTCACCAGCGTTCAAATTAAATCAAAGTTTAAAATTATTACATTTAAAAAATTATTATTAATTTAATTATAATTATTACATTTAAATATTACTGTAGTGTGTAAATGATTTGCACGTCTGTAAAAAAAAAGAAAAGAAAGAGCTGGACCTGTACAGGTGGCGGCGTTTAGGATCATCCTCTGTGCTCAGGAAGTATCTGTTATACAGAACACAAAGCGATACAACATGTACACACTCTGTAATAAAACAAGAGAGAGAGAGAGAGAAGGATAGAGAGAGAGAGAGAGAGAGAGAGAGAAGGATAGAGAGAGAAGGATAGAGAGAGAGAGAAGGATAGAGAGAG
>JAOVVB010000041.1:24759713-24773386 GCA_028570985.1 Heterobranchus longifilis
AAAATAAAAAAGTTTAACATAAAAAGAAAATACTATTTTTTCTATTTGAAATGTACCCGCAATTCTAGAATGACCCATGTATATAATCTTTTAATTGTAATAAATCTTTGAACCTGTTTGAAATATAGCACTTATGGGAAACCAATTTAATATTTTTTTATTTATATATTTGTCTTAATAGTGTCCCAAGGTTGCTTTTTCCCATCAGCCCCAGGAAGTCACAAGTCACTAATCACTTTCACCTGTGTCTCATTATGGCTTGTTTGCAATGAATGTCATGAATCATGAATGTCACATATTTCATTGTTCATTGTTGCATGCTGCAATGCTTTTTCTTTCTTTTTCTGCACAAGGAATCCTTAATCACAATGCATGTTTATACAAATAGTTTTCTTTTTTTCTATTTTATAAGGAGGAAGCAATATTTATTTCTCAGATTTATCAGCTTTATAAAATAGTCAATGTTTTGTTACACTTGAACACTTGAAAATCACAATTGTATCTTCCATTCATCTTCACATTTATTTGTAGGTATATATGGTACATTCAACATGGATATGCACTTCCCACATATGTACTTCCCAGACATGTATAATAAACCCCCACATGACTGTACATCTCCCTTAAAATGAATCAAACCATATTCAATTAAACAAACAGATGCTATGCCATGTTCAGTCATAAGTCATTTATTTATTTATTTATTTTTACAAACCTTTAGCATTGATTTTAGCATTCACCCTAGGCAACAGAGTTTATACATGTTTTGCCCGAAATATTGTATTGATGACAGGTGAGAGAAGCACTCCAAGTCTCCAGCACTTCAGAAGGTCAGGACTCCGTATTGGCCAATTCATGTGTAAAAATATTTGTCTTGCTCCAAGAAGCGCTCTTTCACGACTGGAGCCAAACAATTCTTGGCAAATGAAAAATGGCTGTGCATTTAGTACATTCAGATAGTCAGCTGTACCCCTTGTTATTGCAGCAGAACATTGCTGAACATAGACCCTAACAACCTCAGAACATAATTCTGCCTCCAGAGTCTTGTAAAATAGGCATAAGCATGGTGGGTGCATGTGCTTTCCTTCTTTCTCTCCTTATTACTAGTCCAAAGTCAAATGTTTATGATCCCAAGCAAGGTGAAGCCTATTTTACTGATATTTTCCTGTCTAATAAGTAGATTTGTTAAGGCAAATAGCTATCTATTCCCAATCCTGAGCATTCATATACCAGTTTGCACAGAAAAATGCTCCTATGTTTAATGTTATCATAGATGTTATTATATGTCAATTCTTTTTACAATGCAATTCCAAGTGTTTAAATGGCCTCTGATCATGGTCAGTCATGATTTATTTCCAACTAGATTTATTCCATAAAGTTCATTGTCCGGCACAATGTTTCCAGATTTTTATAATGTTTTATACGGTTCTTAACCCAATTTCAGTAATCAGTTTCAGCAATCTCCTTATTAATTTGACCATTCTGCAAATTCTTTTCTATGGGATACAGCTTCCGATGTGATTGATTAAAAAAATTGGAAGATAGTCATCGCATTGCATTTTAGTTAGGGTTAAAGTAATGGTTGCCAAACAAAATATATTAATCACTGCAGTAATTATCGAGTCAAAGTTTTTTTAAGGATTAGATTATTGGCCAGACAGTTATTGTTTACCAGAATATTGCCAGAAATAAAATGCTCTTTAAAAACTGTACAGCTATAAAATGCCTGCTCTGAATTTACACACTCAGTTAAATTAAATAAAGACGTCTCTGAACTCAGACAGGGAGCTTAAACCAGAATTTTCATAGCTTTTGCATTAAGAGTTAATGCAATGACATTGATGAGTAATGTGGAGCAGCACAATGCACACTTCAGGAAGTCAAGACGTCAAAGATTTTTCCTTTCCAAAACATGTAAGTAGGTTTGCACCTAGCTGTGCATGACTGTGCAAATGTGTGCATGTGTAAAACTATATGAGAAATAAGCATTCCATCTATGGTGTATCCCTGCCTCATACCTATCATTCTTTTGATAGACTTCAGCTCTCCTTGCACAAGCACTTTGTTAGAAGGAATTATAAGATGAATGGTAGGAGTTTTCAGTCAAATTATAAAGTCAAATTCAATGCAAAATATTCAGTCAAACGCTCCGTATTACATTAATGCTGTGACATCAATCAGTTACATCCAAAATGATGTACAACTGGAGATGTCTGGACATATTAAGTTCACTTAATGCCTAATATATCCCACCCACTTTCAGTCGCAATTGTAACGAAATATTGAAAATGTAGCTACTGTGAGAAGGACCAAATTTTATTTATTTATCAGAGCAACTCCAAAACTGCCAAAAGTGATCTAAGGAAGGAAAACCCAGTGAACTGGCAACATGGCTCATGAGTGCCCAAGGCTTACCGATACACATGGGTAGTGGGTTCTCTTCACCTTGTGCTTGTGGAAATGATATTACTTTCACTAATAAATAAAGCAGTTAGTTTCAATGTTGCAGGGTTGTTTTTTTTGTTTTTTTTTTACAATTTGATTTCACGAAGCATTTTAGTGATTTTTACCCACACTCATTCAGGATTTCTGACAAAGATGATGGTTCAACCCTCTCCAACCCAATTATAAGACTTTCAGCAATCTCCTTAGATGTTTTCTTTTCTTGATGTAGGCCAATGATTTTCATTAATAACTCTTCTGAAACAGAAGCTAATAGGTGGATAAAACCATCCGCAATGCTCTGAGATTTCGCACCGCCGCCTATAATATGGGACTTGCGTCGGGTGACATGGACTCGTACAAGGCTGTGTCATACAACATTCGGAAAGCAGCGAAGGAGGCGAATCAGCGCTATGTGAGGAAACTAAAGTCACAGCTCCAACAGAGTGGCTCTAGGAGCCTATGAAAGAGACTAAGGACAGTAACAGACTATAAAACACCAACATCCAGTATGACAAACGCTGACGTGACTCTTGCAGACGAGCTGAACAGCCTTCTACCCTAGAGGCTGCAGCTTATGATGCTAGCAATGCTAATGCTAGCAGCACTAATGACTGCAGACAGAAAGAGAATTCCAACACTAGAAATCCGTTTATTAGGAGCCTTCAGGAAAGTAAACATCAGGAAAGCAGTAGGACCAGACGGCATGTCAGGTTGAGTCCTCAGAGCCTGCGCAGGCCAGTTAGCATCTGTGTTCATGATAATATTTAACCTCTTCTTATTCAAATCAGTAAAGCCCACATGCTTTAAAGAGTCTATCATTGTTCCTGTTCCAAAGAAACTCCTGATGCTTCCCTCAACGATTATCGCCATGTAGCCCTGACCTCAGTAGCATGAAGTACCTCATGAAGTGCTGGTATATAATCTCCTCATTACCTGACACACTGGATCCTACAGTTTGCTTACCATCTGAACCGACCAAAAGATGTTGCCATTGCTCACCTCCTTCACGTATCACACATTCACCTGGACATTAAGAAAGGAGAATTATGTTAAAATGCTGTTTGTTGACTACAGTTCAGCGTTTAATACTACAATTCCCCCCCATTTCATACAGTATGGAATCGTGGTCACTACTAACTCCACCACCATCATTAAGGTTGCTGACAACACCGTTGTGGTGGGCCTGATCTCTGACAACAATGAGATGGCCTACATGGAGAAGTAGTACTACCAGAGGAACAACCTCCTCCTTAACGTCAGCAAGGCAAAGGAGATGATAGTGGACTTCAGTACAAAGAAGGAGAGGTACGATCAGACCCCTGCCATCAATGAGAGTCCAGTGGAGAGTGTGCACAGCTTCAAATACCTATGTTCACATCACGCAGGGCCTGTCATGGCACTGTCACATCAACACTGTGGTTAAAAAAAAAAAAACCAGCAGTGGCAGTGTCTCTACCACCTCTGATGCTTGAGAGACTTCAGACTGCCCTATAAGGTCTGAGAGCTAAACAATCTGATCTGCATTTTTGTTCTCTCACACAATAACACTCTCTCGACTCATACACTACTCATACTCATTGCACATTCATGCACATACCTCTGGGACTTTGCCCCTTGTTCTGCTCATGAAATTTTTTACCCAAATGCACTAAACGGCATTCTGTTTTAAATTATCCTGCATAACCTATATACTTAAAATTTGTTACACTTCTATTTCAATTCTATTTAAACTCTATTTTATTACTTATATATATATAGTAAATTTTACAGCTAAAGTTTTCTATATTTGTATAATTTTCTCTAATTTTTTTTTTTTTTTTAATACTCTATTTTCCTTTTTACATTTTAGGCCACGGGTGGTCGTATAAGCATTTCACTGCATATCATACTGTGTATGTGAAATTCTAATTTACTATGGTTAAATAACTTGTTGCCAGCTGAACCATATTAATCATGTCAGTAATTATCCAATGGAAGCCTCTTAACTATTCGCTTAGTTAAATCCTGCTGGTGACTATTTTTTGGGTGGGCAGGAAAATGGAACAATTGAGTAAGTTCTCATGGAAACAATCACACTTCATTTGCATGTAACAAGGCAATGTAGCCAATGGGTGTGGTTTCTGTTTTTAAAAAGTACTCCAGATATTTAACTAAAGAATCTTTGAAGATAATGAATATGTACAGGAAGTATAGCTTGTGAAGTGATCAAAAGTATGTTTAAATTATTAAAAGTTGGGTAGTTGCTCTAGATTGCCCAATTTATGTGTTCTGATGTCTTACTGACTACAGGCTACTGTCTGTATCCTGTTTTTTTCAAGTGTCCATGATTTTTTTTTCTCTCGAGGGACTCTTTTTTTTCAACCCAAGAGCATGCCACATGAATTAGCATTCCATCCAGGCTGTATCCTGCCTCAAACCCATTATTATGGTGATAGCTGCTAGATCTACTTACTTACAGCAGCCCTTTAATGTGATTGTTTTCAGTCAAAATATCAACTGCTCAAGTGGACACTAAATCATTCATTGGTGAAAAAGGTGCTTCTGGGGGTTTTTCTTCATTTTCCAAGTTTGCATGAACCATTTGTTTTGGTTTAGAGTCAGTTAAACACAATGGCCTTCTCAATGCAAACAGAGAGTAACCTGACGACAGATGTACACTTGGGGAGAAAAAATCTGCTTACAATCAATCCCAGTAGGAAAATTGCTCCAACAAGTCAAGTGGCATAATAACCATTCTGTGAGGCTCCTTAGTAATTTTATTGAAGTGCCTCCTGTTACTCAGGTTGTGAGGAGAGCAGCAAAAAAAACCTTTTGTCACACACCAGTCTCAGTACAGCTGGCTTATGATACTCCACTAGCTCTCTAAGGATTCATACAGTCAGATAAACACTGTATGGGCAAAAGTTTATGGACACCCAGACATCACATACGTTTGGGTCTCATCCCAACTGTTTGCCACAAAGTGGGAGGCACATATTTATATAAAACTTATTTACACATGGAGCTTTAACATTTTCTTTTACTGGAACTAACAAACCTGTTCCAGCATGACTGTGCCCCTGTGCACAAAGCAAGCTCTGTTCAGACTTGGTATGCCAAGGCTGAAGTGGAAGAATTCCAGTTACCTGCACATACCCCTTAAATAACTTTTATTTTTGCTGGGCAGTGCATAAAACTGTGATCTGCCTTGTAGCTGAAATACATGTCAGAGCTGCTCATATAGAAAATTTATCTTTTATTTTCTCATCATTAAGTAGTCAACCAAATCTAGTGCTGTTGTTCCCTATATACATTTCTCTAGAAAGCTATTCTGTACGAGAAATTCATAGAAGAGATTTACTGAGAAGACAGAAGCACATAAGTCCTTGCAATAGTAACCTCAAGTGTGACAGAGTGATGTGATTAGTTAAGACAGGGGCAAAAAAAATTCCAATTAATCAAAATTGCCATGATTTATAAATTGAATGATAGGTGAAAAGTTCTTCACTGCACAATGGTACCAAATGCCATCTACTAGAAAGGCATGCATGTTTTCACCTAATAAATGCTTTTTGAAAGGTCAAACTCAATGACACTGGGAGCTGAACTAAACTTGACAAAATAAATTACATTTGAAAGTGTCCTTTAGCTACTCAATATCAGTTATAGGTAACAGTTTGTGACATTTGATTATTTTTCTAATATGATAATCCTGCCTTTTTTCAGTAAATACATTTTTCCAAAGTTCAGGAGGTTTAGGCTTTAGTTTTAGGCTTTAGTTCCCTTGTGCACTGAGTTGCCCTAAGGCATGAAAACTTGTCACGAAATTATATCAGAAATGCACTTGGCTCATGCTGCTGAGAATGTCCTTTTTATAACTCCATCAGTACACCTTCGTAGTAACATGAAATATAGCAGAATTGTATAAATACTGTTAAATCAATTAAAAAAGACCTTGTTACACATATTATATTCTAATAGTAACGTTAGAATTTAAGACTTAAAATTATCATTTACTAGTATGTTGTCTGTTTACTACAGTATAGCTTAAACTACCCTATTGAATAAAAAGCATACATTTTCAAAAATATAATTCTAAATAATATATTATAATATTTTTATAATATATTATAATATTATTATAAACAATAATTTATCACATGTGCAAGCACTTGCTAAAGCAACATTTTAATATAAAAACTGCATGACTCAATGAAGCTGTTCTCACAGTCACAACATTTGAAGTGTGCTGCAAATGGCAATAGAAATGGGCCATAACACGATTCAGTGTTTTAGCCATCCCTAAATGTCCCACAATGAGCCAGCTTGAATAACCTTTCTGATTGCTTTTTGGGAGAATAACTGTCATTTTACTTTCTTGTCAGCGTGTCCATCACTCAATGGGGATATAGATACAGAAGATGGATGGAGGGATAGAGATAGATAGATAGATAGATAGATAGACAGACAGACAAACAGACTTTATTGATCCCGTGAGGGAAATTATTGTGTTACAGCAGTAAACAATAAAACACAAACAAACACAAACAGTAGTAAGAAAAAAGGAAGGAAGAAAAAATTTTGCTATATAGAAAAATGAGTGCAGTCTGGCAATTCAAAATATGAAAAAGAGATGAAATGTGCAAATTTTGAGTGTATGTGTAAAGTGACAGTCAATAATGGGAAATGTATATAGTTTGCTATTGACATCTGTTACATAGAGATGAGTCATTGTACAGTGCAATGGTGAACAGTAGGAATGATTCCTGAACCATTCTTTGTCACAGCAAAGCTGGATTAGTTTGTCAGAGAATGAACTCCGCTGCCTCTGTATTGGATCATGTAGTGAGAGGGATAGATTTTCCATGACTGATAGGAGTTTGTTCAGTGACCTGTTGTCCCTCACTGTCTCCAACCTGTCCAGTTTTTGCTCAATAAATTGGATATCCTGATAGCAGTAAACCCCTTCCAAGCGCTCCCCTGATTTGGAGCTGACCCTCATGAACATGGCATTAATTCTGAACTATTACATGTATGGCATTTGGCAGATGCTCTTATTTACATTAATAAGTAAGGTCCCAGACTTACATTTTTATCTCACTATACATCTGGGCAGTTTAGGGTTAAGGGCCTTGTTCTTCTAGGGACTGGGAGAAAATCATAAGCCATCAAGGTAATTAATGACAAAGCAATTTAAAAACTCTCTCAAAACATCATTAACCAGAGTCTGGAAGACAGATGGAGTGTAGGCGCTTATAATGTCCTGTTGGAGTATTGAAAGCAGTCTTCCATTCATCACCTCACATAATATTAATAACATAAACATCCCTTAAATCCAGCTTCTGAAAGAAAGGGGATGGATAGGATGTCTCTGGTTCTGCTCAGTTCCCAAGGGTCTGAAGTGTCTAAAGTTTACTAGGGCAAACAATCATTGCAAGGAAGGAAGAACATGGGCTAGGGCAGTTCTTCCGTCATGCCATTTGAGGCCCCTATTCCGTTCAAAGGGTGTTTGGTTTTAATGGATAACCATGACCTTCTCAGAAGTGACCTTCCAGAAGTGACCTTTTCAGCCATATGTATGCCCTCAGAAGTATGGCCCTTATTTTGAGATATCACTAGTGTTCTTCTGGGGTTTAGTTTAATGCTCTTCTGCTATGCCAATGCAAGTTTAGCCGACTTGCATTGGCATAGCAGAAGAGCTGACTGTCTGTGGGGGAGTACGTGGTCTGGTTAGCCAAGATGCCCGCTCTTTCTCCTGGCATCTGAGCCTGATAGGAGTGTCAACTAATCCCAACAAGTACATTGAGGGGTTGTTAGGAGAAGTTCACGAAGAGGCAGTGAAGTGAAGGCAGTGGCTTGGAGCTGTTGCACCTGAGTAGAGAGGGCAGCAAGGACCTAATTAGTCTGCTGGATGTCCTGCTTGTGGGATCCAAGACACCCTCCTTGTTGAGCCAGAGCCTGGTTCAGCTGGATCCATAATGGCTGGAGCATACTGTCGTGTTTGGGTAAAAGATGACGGAAAGAATGAACAAAAGCAGACACATTGGCAGAAAAATATTTTTTTTTACCAAAGTCACTTTATTTTTCTAACCCCTTCTCCTTTTTTTCATTTTTTTTATGTTTGCATCTCTTTGTCGTGCTTTATCAAGAAACCTTTTGTTTTTTAATTGCAGACTTAACTTTTACCTTTAACTTAAACAACATCATAAGCATGTGTTGTAGCCTAGTATTTAAGTCTATCATGTGTTCTGGTAAAAAAAATAAATCTTCCATCGATGCCAGTTAAATGGCATTTAAATTATTCTGTACGTATAAACTTCTTCTCTTGAAGTGATCCATGATTGGAGTTGTCACTGTCAACATTACCTCCCATTGATCAGAGGACTGCTTCCATTCCTAAACCAATTTCCCACTTTTGGGTCGTCTCTCTGCTAGAATAGAATATAAACATACAATCGTGATGCTACAGCAGAGAATGTTACAACTGGTACATAGTGTTAATTTTATCAACAAATATTTTCCAGCATTATTTTCATTGACGAAATTAACACTTTGTACAAGTTATGACGACCGTTTTTCCTGTAATTAAGGCAAGACGATGACGAGACGTCACGGATATCAATGAACAGTGACAAAATCAGCATGTAATATTGTTGACGAAAAAAGATGAGATTAAAATGTGGTTTTAAAAAATAGAAACTAATAAAACATCTATCTTTATTTTCATCAACATATAATTTTTGTCACAATCCACGTTGGTGTTCATTCATTATGGCATGAGGGGCAGTATTTCCCGGGTCATGCACATGCAAACTACTCCTGATATGCCGTGCGTAGTGACCTGGGATGTTACAAGCTCAGTCATCTTTAAATCTTCACAGCAAAAGGCGAAAGAGAAAATCGGATATTTGGACCCATTTTCTTCATGTTGAAACGGAGAAAAAAAGCAGATGTGTACAGTAGTAATATCGGAGGGGTAACAGTGTGGGCACACAATTGCTGGGAAAAATAGCACAAACCTGAAGAGACGTATCAAGGCATAGCATAAAAATCACCCATTTTTACAGCCTCTTTGTGGTAATTATGTTACCACATATTAAATTATGTTGTGATGTGTTTTCTTTTCTTTTATAGTTAAACCGTTGCCAAACACATTAAGCTAATAGGTTAGCAAATAATTGTGACCCATAGGAGCTACAGTATCCCTACAACAGTCCAAGTATGTAAATTCATATTTTTAAAAAAAAGTTTCAAAACACTGTTGTCCATACTACTCCTATTGTTTTGTAGTTAAAAAATATAGACATGCAGCAGTTGTTGTGATGGTTAAAAATAAATATAATTAGCTGGAAACATCAGATGAAAAGTACATTTTAAATGTTATTATTTTGTGAAAAACCTTAAAAAAAAGTATTTTGTGAAAAACCTTTAAAAAATGGTTTTGGCTAGACTAGATTGACTTTGGGATTAATTAATAATAATTAATGAATAGTTACTATTACAACAAGATTATCACTCAGATTGTTATTACATTGATTGCTGCAGATATATTGATACAATGCTTTGTTGAAATGTGTTTAAACTGGCATACCTACAAGGCATAGGTTTATCACCTTTGAGACTGAGATTTGAGATCAAGTGCAAAGCTCACAGTGTGTGTACTGTATGTATGTGTGTGTGTGTGTGTGTGTGTATATATATAATATATATATATATACAGTGTATATATACAGTGTATATATATATATATCTGAGAGAGAGAGAATTTTTATTTAAAAAATATAATTTATACTTAACTATACCACTCTCACAATGCTAACCACTTAGCCACCGTGCCGCCTTTTTTCTTTTTTTAAATAAATAAATGAATCGGCCCTAGTATATTGAACTGCTTCATTATTCTTATTCCCAACTACAGTAGTACATAGACCTGCAAATCACTATAAGTTGTTTATCTGTGCATAAAACACACTCGCACATCTCCTCCACAGTTTTGTGAGAGCTGTCATGCTGACTGAGCCTTCTGCTCCTCTCTCGTTATATTAGCAGGTGGCCATATCACCCACATGACATGTGAACAAGAGCCACAAGGTTCTAAAATGCCATATGACTTCATAGACAGGACAGTCTATCTCTATAGTTCTCTCTCTCTCTCGCACACACACACACACACACACCAATTTCACATTTACTGCAGCCATGGAACAGGTGCTTTAGCTGAGTGTACATTGGACATCACGCCACACACAACAGACAGTATCAGAAAAATCTGTAACTGCAACAACGCGGGTCTCACGAAAGGCAGAGCCGCGCAAAAATACTCAGGGCAGGGGAGCGGCCATTTATACATGCGGTTGCCAGGCAACGCCGATGCAATCAGCCTGGATACGCCGCACCTGGTGGCATGTCTATTTAGGGGTCTGATACCGCCGCACTTCATGCGATCATTAGGTAGCACCGGTAAGGTATCGGGGCCAAAGACGAAGAAAAGAAAAGGCGCACATAAAATACAAGAGAGAGAGGCAAAGATCCAGCGTCTGTCTCTTTAAGACGCCAGTCTTTCAGCTGCTCCTATCAAGGGGTAACCAAAGCACACAGATCCACCACAAATTGGAACAGGTTTTTATGCCAGATGCCCTTTTTGACATCCATAACTGGTGAAACCCAGGCTTTCTGCATGGTAGGCAAGAAACCTACAACTGAGCCACTAATCCCCAAGAGTTAGCCAGAATATTTTTTTATAAAATATTTATAAAATTCTTTTCAATGTGTTATGTATCCTTTAAATAAAGTGTTGAATAATGCATCTGTCTGTCTGTCTGCCTCTTGGGTCTAGTCTGGTCAGTCACTGTCACCATGTTAATTTTTGCTCACACTGACTTACAAACACTTGCAAGACCTTTAGAACACGCGTCCATAGTTACAGCTGACAATGCAGAAAGAAAGGCACTAAGCCCCAGGCTACACTGACATATGGCTGAAATATGGCCATGTACTCACTGTCTGAGTCATGAGAAACATCGTTAAATTCTCAGCTTGTAGTGCTCAGAATTGTGAGGTCTGGCTATCAGGATAGAAGCCTTTTGACTGAATAAACTATAACTTAGTAATCACAATTCACTAAAAGCCAGTGCATTAGGTATTAATACAATGTTGTACACTTATTGACTACTTTACTAGGTGACATTGGGTAACATTTCTGCACAGCTTACTGGTGTAAAACTTGCATGCCAATCATCACAAATTTTCCTGCTCAAACTTTTTGCATTTTGTAAATTTTCAACAAACTAATGGCATAGAGAATACCAGTTTATATCATGCAAAAGAACACAACTCCCAGTACTGAAGCATGAGTTAAAACATATTTCTTTTACATTTATAATGCAATCAATCCTACATCTAAAACTGATTCAAAACAATTCACATGTAGGCAGTTGCTTAATCAGTAACTAATTTCATGATGAGGAAATATGTACTGAATAAAATTAGGATAATTCTCATTATCTGTACAATTAAATTTATTTGCTCATTGAGTATTAATAATAATGGCATAAGACAACTTTGTCAATGAAAAGTGATTAGAACCAGGTTAAAGTAAAAAAGGATATCTTATGTTTTAAAATCCGTGAGCACTGTTAACGTCTTCTGTATTCACAGTAAGCCTCCAGGATTAAATTTGTTGCCTTAATATGAGCACAATTTGTGTTTGATAAAGATACACATTTTAATACAATAACTGACTGTACTGCTTAACAGATGCATCTCAAGGTTTGATGTTCATGCTCTACACTGTCCATCACTTCAAAGTTACCACAACAGGATCACCAGAGCAGATATTTCTTTGTTACCTAGCTGCTTATCAGATTATATTATTCTTGAAGCCAGCCTGTTACTGAGGGTGCAGCAGGGTTTCAAAATCTATTAACTGTGTCTATCCAGGATATGCTATTGACTGCGATGGCACACATTGCACTGATGAAGATTCTTGATTCTTACGATCCTCCTCTATTTGTTTTGACCATGTTTTTTTTTGGGTGCAGCACTTTGTATTTTCTGTTGTACCGGATGTTGCTGCCACTGAATCTTGTTTTGTATGCCGGTGTTGCTCATACAATAGACATGTCAAAACAACTCCAACCTTTTCATTTTAACTGCATGTTTGATTGTCGGCTGGTCTCAGATGGTTTCATTTCAGAAGCGATCTCAAAGAGAGACATCCACGGTTTGGCATACAGATAGGTATCTCATTTGACAGACCTCAAGTTTGTACCTTGTTACATTGACTTAAGCATATTTAAGCAACATCACATAAGAGGGAGTGCTGTTGTGTTAAAAATTAGCACAACTATGATGCAGTCATAGACCAAGGCCTCAACATATCACAGCTGTATTGAAATTCAACACAACAGTCTGACCTCTAATGTGTTATTGCTTTTATAGACCAGTTCTAAAAACACCATTTATTATCAAAACATTATGATTTTTAATCAGTTATTTTGCTTCGCCAACACATACTGTATTCTTCTGCGACTGGTATTGTCATGCGCACTCACTCCGCGACCGGCACTAGGACCCGGAAGTAGTACGGTCGCGAACCTTACCGCACCTCTGCGATGTGATAAACTGGCATGCCGAGCTGATTGAGCAGCTAACCGTGGAAATCGCGACTCTTCGACTCTTTGGAGTAGCGTCCAAGACCAAGAGGTGGCGGAGCTTCGGCAGAAAATGCGGCGCTCCGCGAAGCTGTCTCTCGCACGGCTGGCCGGCCGCTTGTCGCAGCGGCTGCGGCGCCGCAACCTCCCCCATCCTCTGGTATTTTCATAGCTTTACTGGATAAATGGGACGGCACGGACGGGAAGCATAGTGTTTTTCTGACTGCATTAGATCTTGTGTTTGAGTTTAACTCCACCATTGTGCTCATATTAAGGCAACAAATTTAATCCTGGAGGCTTACTGTGAATACAGAAGACGTTAACAGTGCTCCACAGATCAATTGCGCATAGCTCTTCTCATTTCCTTGTTGTCCGGGCAGGCAGCAGAGTGGGCCACGGCAGTACTTCACTCAGATTCAGATACGGCACATTCATATAATGAATTCACCCGCCAACTGAAACTCACATTTGAACATCCTGCCGGTGAGGTGGAGACCGACACCAAGCTGTACCACCTGCGGCAGGGAGGGTCGTACATGAGCCGCTATACTGCTGAATTCTGAACCTTGGCAGTTCAGACCACCTGGGGAGACTCCG
>JAOVVB010000041.1:24780897-24798818 GCA_028570985.1 Heterobranchus longifilis
ACCTGATTGGTCAAACGGAGTCATGTGATTATTGTTGCTGCGTCTGATTAGTGAAACAGTCATGCGGTAGATCTACCGGCTCCATGTGTAGGATAAATGTAGCGAATGTAACGGAGTAAGAGTAGCATTTCTTCTTCACAAATCTACTCAAGTAAAAGTAAAAAGTATGGTGCAGGAAAACTACTCATAGAAGTACATTTTTTCCAAAAAGTTATTTAAGTAAATGTAATGGAGTAATTGTAACTCGTTACTGCCCACCACTGCCTTTCAGTCACTGCATTTTTCACTGTTAAAATTTAAACTGGTTCTAAATTTAAACAAGACTGAATACAGTATATGATTTTCACATGTTCTCATTCTAAGGTGGCTGATCCCACTAATTTGACATTAAAAGGCACCTGTATAGAAAGAGGTACTTCATACCTAGAGATATTAGAGAAGGAAAAAAAATCATGTAGTTATTTACTGCCTAGACATTGATAGGTTAATCACCTTCTTATTTCTAGACTTCAATAATAGCAATTGTTGCATCACGTCCACTTATTGATTTTTTTAAAATGCTTCTGGAGTGCACTCTGAGCTGTAAATTTGTATATTCTTTTTATGCACCCTGGGCCATTCATGACTCCACCCAGGGTTTTCCATGCTCCCCGAGCCGATTACCTGAGCACACCGGTCACCAATTTGACAATCAACTTGTGGCTTTAAAAGGATGCCAAAAGCTCCACATTCTGCTGATGTATCTTACTTGTGTGCCTCTCGTCTCGTTTACCTGTGATTTTCCCTAGTGTTCTGTTTCTGTGTTTGACCTCACCTGTTCTCTGGATTTTGTCTTGTGCCTCGCCCTCTGGATTATCTCTTGCTTTGTATTTGCCTATGTGTATAAACGACTTTGATCTTGGACCGCACTTCAAGATTTTACTTCCGGATTTTGTTCTTTTGCTCTTACTGGACAACTGTTATCAACCCTGCTTTGTTTTATGGACCAATGAAGGCACTTTTGGATTTGAAAACCTCTATTGGATTCAACCTGCTTTCGACTCCGCCTGCCTCTTCGACCATGATTCACGCTATCTCCCGCAGTCTGTGTGTGTTTGTGCTTTGTGGGCACTCCCGTGTTCGTGAACATTAGACACAAGAGTGTTTCACTGGCATACTCAGGGTTTCACTCTGCCGGATTAACAATCCAAGCGTTGCGATGACACACACTCTGCCCTTGTTCAAAGACTCACGCACAGCCAGAGATTGTCACTCATACTCTACTTCCAGAAATTTGGGACTCTACCCGCATCATCAACCAGCCCCTCCACGTCATTGAGGATTTCCCCGCTCACCCAGGAAGTGTCCTATTACACACACAGCTCTGTGTTATGTCACAATTTTTCTGCTTATTGTTGGTGTGATAGTTTTTCAAGCTCCCTACCAATCGGGTTGCATTTCGAGGAATGAGGAAGGAGAACAAACCAATTGTGAAAAATTCTTAATTGTGAGTTGGTGCCATGCAATGAATTGGCACCCTGTCCGGGGTGTACGCCGCTCATGCCTAAGCCTCCTGGGATAGGCTCCAGACCCCCGCGATGCTGAATACAGGATAAAGCAGTATAGATGATGAGTGAGTGAGTTCATATGGGGAAATTAACAGCATGTTGACTTGAAACTGCATTTGAAATATATCAGTTTATTTTTAGATGTTCAATGATTTCACATCCCACTTTAGCTGTAGCCGTGTACCATCAGATCACTCCAGCAGCTCAAAGCTACAGAGAGAAGTCAATTCAAAGTCACACCTGAGAAATATATTGAGGTGCTAAATTATTTATACCTTAAACCAAGACAGAAGCTCCCGTAAAAAAAAAATGCACAGCAGCATTTTGGACCAACTGCAAATTGCAATCCAGGCCTGGCCAACACCAACATAAAGGGCATTACAATAATCAAGCTGATTTGAAATAAAAGCGTGCATAACCTTTTCAAGATCTTTTTTTGCTAAAAATGGCTTTAGCTTGGACACGAGCCTAAGCTGAAAAAGGCTACCTTTAACAATAGCCTACATCCCAGTTCCACCTCATGTCTGTGTTTCCTTCTGGCTCTCCCTTTTAGTTATGATGTCATAGTTAGTCCTGCCGGAGTCCCTGCTTGCACTCTGCACTAAATAATACATTGACACTATACATTGTTTGACTGTGACCATACCTAACTGCCATCTCTCCTTCTCTTCTGCTCTCTCCTCTTCTCTCCCTACTCCTCTCTCTCTCCCTCTCTCTCTTTCCCTCTACCTGTCTCTCTGTCGAGATCTCGTCACATGGGTGCACCTACACGGGGTTTTCCATGTAATGAGATCTCTAACCAGAAGCGGGACACCAGTACGAGTCAGACAGATCGAGAGGGCAGAGGGGGTCTGGACCACTGGCAGCTCAGGAGAGACATGAGTAGTGAGAGAGAGAAAGAGAGAAGAAATGTTGAGCCGGCATCGTGATCCTCCTCTTTAATTTCCTACTTAGTTTAATCAGCGCTCAACAGCATGCATAAAGTTTTCCATAGCGCACTGGCAGAAGTAGTCTACTGATTATAAATGCATCGGGGAAAACAGCAACGACCATTTTAATAATTCATTGATAAATTAGTGATGTCTTTGTTTCAGCTGTAGTGATGAAGATAATCATGTCATCTCATTGTCTCCGCAGCAGTGGATGCGCCTATAATTCACGTTTCATACGAATTACATCATTTTAAATTTGTTTTCCATTAGTTTATATAAAAGCAGACATTTAACTTTTTATAAGTATATATTTTTTCACGTATGTGAGGCAAGTATACACAGAGTTTTGGATCCTTTTTAGACACGCACAAATTCACCGAAACCAATAGAGAATAGTGCACCTGTCATGTCTTCCATAGGGATGATATGAACGCAGATGCAGGTTGATGTAAACTGAATTTATTTATGTTTCTATTTAACACAAAGAGAAGAAAATCAACAACAACAAAAACAAAACGACTCCCTGGTCGCATTCCCAGGCTGTGTCTGCAGGTGGGCTGTCTTTAACAAAATGAGAATACTCTAGCTCACTTAATCCTTGAGAGGAACCACCGAGCTGATTGTCTTTTCCGAGTTTATTGTGACCTTGGGAAGGTATGTCCCCCTATGAGCCTCGGCCTGCAGACACCAATCAGGCCTGGGAGAAAGAGAAACATACACACGAGATTAGTGACAACATAAGACGTGCACAACAGTGACCAGACGAAGTGGTATGGGTTCGGCTGGGGTAAATAGTGTGACACAGGAGGTAGACACAGTTGACTTCAATTTAGTGTAAGTATAACTTAATGGGGAACAATACACACGTAGACGCACTAGGGGGAGACAAAGCCACGGCTCAGTAATCTGTTGAGCCAGATCTTACTCCCCAGGGCTGAGGTGGCTCAGATGTGACAGTACCCTGTTTGCTTATATTATTTGTTTAAGTTCTGAGTGCACTTAAATAAAAATAAAGTCTTATAAATTAAGTTATGTAGCTTATATAGTTTTATTGTATAGTTTTTGCACATTAATCTGACAATAACTATAAAAACGCCTATTTTTAATTTCAATTCTAAAATTTGTTTTTTAATTTTACTAATGTGATTATGAATTTGTCTAATTACAAGGTTTCACTTGAATTTATCTGCTATCATGTGCAGCTCTCAACAAGCTGCAGCTCATCAATCCTTGAGAGAATGAACTAAGCCTATAGTTATAGACAATGCCAGTTATAGGGCCATTTAGCATTAAAGCCAGCAAACACCAATGCTGTCATATGATTTTAGTAATAAGGCAAAGGACCAGAAACAGCCAGTAAATCATGTTTTATTGCTTGAAGCAGTAGATTAGTTGACACTTTTAAACTCCTGCTGTAAGGAACAGAAGCTGAAACCCTGAACAGAAGGTTGAGTGTAATTTATGTGTGTGCAGCCGTAGTGATGATTTCTGTAGGGGTCTGAGGTCAGATTCAGTTCACCACTTGCACTGACCTAAAAAAAAAATCCGAAAGTTCATCAAAATATTGGCTCTATTGACTACAACAATAAATGTGGATCATCATAAATTGTGCTCCTGTCATGTCCTAAATTAGTGTGTGTCTCATCGTGTGTCGTACCCCGGTAAGGGAGGAAGATGGTTTTCTCAGGGTTGAGATTCTGCTTCAGAGCAACCTGATTGAGCTTATTTTTAACTTTCAGACTCACCTCTGTCTTACGGGCTGTCTCACACACACACACACACACACACACACACCACACAGACACACACACACACACACACACACAAAGTCAAATACAATTTTATGTAAAAGATTTTAAATACTGAATTATAAATGATCATATCAGTGCATCCCCTCTGTCTGCAAATGTTATCATCAATTAAAATTAATAAACAATAAATAAATATATTATATTTAATAAAAATATGGCCCTATTTCAGTATGAGTATAATGTCATTAAAATAAAGCAATAAAATCCACATAAATAGTTGGTGACTGACTGAAGAGCCTGATGCTGAAGGTAACATTTTCATTCATGGTCTTTTTGTGCTGGGTGATAAAGTACTCCCCGTACATCAAGTCCAAAAAACTGACTTCAATCAATGCCTGGTTGTCTGAGGGAGAAACACAGCAATGTAACATTAACATCAACTGTTATGCTGAACTGCCTGCCAACTAACACACAGTATGAATGCAGATCAATCCCTGCTCTCTGTTCCACCCAAATGAGGATGGGTTCCCTGTTAAGGAACCTTGGTTCCTCTCAAGGTTTCTTCCTACTACCATCTCAGGGAGTTTTTCCTTGCCACTGTCATCCTCGGCTTGCTCACCAGGGACTATCTGACCATTTTGATTCATACACATGATTGTGTAAAGCTGCCTTGGGACAATGCCAATTGTTAAAAGCGCTATACAAATAAGATTGAATTTAATTGAATATAAGCTAAGTTTACCATGCACCTACAAGATTCACCCTACCTTTCACGTATCACTCCTAAAACCCTATCACTCACCTGTTTTCCCTGTATTCACAGAGCCTGGTCCCGAAGACGAACCTCCCCCGGTGTTAGATAAGGAGGAGAGAACAATCTAGGCCGTACGGGAAATCCTGAGTTTCCGTCGTGATGGTGGTCGGCTTGAATATCTTGTGGACTGGGAGGGGTATGGTCCTGAGGAAAGGAGTTGGGTCCCTCGCCAAGACATCCTCGACCCAAGCCTCCCCAGGGACTTCCACATGCAACATCCTCAAATGCCTGCTCCCAGAGGAAGAGGTCGTCCACCCTGGCAGCGTGTCATGCGGCCCTCAGGAGCGGTCCGTGAAGGGGGGGTTTTGTCACGGAAAGACCAGGCTCGACCCTCAATCTCTGTTCCCAATCACCCGAGTTCTAATCACATGCACACCTGATTCTCATTAACAGCACACCTCAAATACACCACACTTCCCCTCACTCAGCGTCTGACTTCATCAATACAGGAATACAGACGCTACACACCTCGTCTGAATCGTCTCGTCTTGTTCCTAGCTCCAGCGTCTTGTCCACAGTCCAGTGTCTGCTCCTCGTTCTGTGTCTTCCCTGTTTGTCATCTCGTCCACCAGCTCCAACCTCACAGCTAAGCCAACCCGGTTTCTCATTCCATTTCTCCATTTTGCAAAACTGCTAATAAAATGCCCGTTCGGGTTTTTTCTCGATCTAGTCTGTTGACTCTGTCATTCCGTTACAATATATATGCTTGTTCTAATTTGTTTAATTTCTTAACAGCTTACACAATGAGTTGTGGAATGATATGTTTTTAAAATGTAACTTTTTAATTTAAACTGTTATTATGGTGATGACTTGTGGGCAAAGACATATACCTGAATTACATGCCTGCTGGAAAGATGGATTTTGATCCAGTGTTCAATAACGATCTGAATTTTCTCCCTTGTTTTGAGTTTGATATGCCAGTATAAGAAATATCCCAGTCATCATAATTACAAAGATAGATCTTAATAATTGACATAACCTTTAAAAAAAAATAATAAACATTACAAACATTGAATCCCAATCAAACTGAAATCAACATCCTGTGGCCAGACACCACATCACACCCCCAAAGGGCTCGCTGAGTCACACAGAGCTGCGTGTCAGCGCTTTAAAACTTAAGCTGTGTTTTTTCAGTTTTTTAAATCAAACTTTAAGACAAGCATGCAACCAAGGCCTGTCACTGGAGGCTTTACATTACACAGTGTCATATCGGCCTACTTTCCAAAGTTAATTATCCTAATAAACACACTTTTTTTGCATACAGCATTTTGTTAAATTTTAATAGTTTGATATTGAAATGAAAATATGACATTGACTTTATCCAACATGGCTTAATGTTGAGGACACTGAGAGTCTGAGGAGAATACTGCAGTGTTTATTTGGTAAGGTATCAAGCATGAGTGTGTGTGCTTTTCAGAGCATTCATATACATGCTTACTCAAATGTGCATGCACATAAATGGATATTTTTATATTATAATATATATATTTTTTATAGTAAATGTTTGACTATTTTACCTCATTTGAAGTTGGATAACTATGTTTTTGTCTTAACCCCAATGTGTGTGTGTGTGTGTGTGTGGTAATTTATTTGTAATCATTCAAATGATTCAAATGATCTTTAAGTCTTTAAAAGTCCTTAAAGATCAAATCAATAATAATAATAACAACAACAACAATAATAATAATAATAATAATAATAATAATAATAATAATAATAATGCAAGCCATTTAAAAGTTATTTTACTATAACAAGTACTAACACCCTTTGATTCATTTGATTTATAATGCAAGGAAATCATATAAATGAAAAAGTCACAGGACATAGCAATGCAGCTGCAGAAGCTATTTTGATTAACGCTTCAGTGGTTTAGACACCCCATTTTCTCTTATTTGTCATATGCATGCTGGAATTTAAATATTCCTCCGGAAGGATGTACTTACCTGATGTGGTACACATCCTTATCTCACAGACACAATAAATCAATAAATCAGAGTTGTATCCTGAGAACGCAAACTAAAAAAGGCTATTGTAACTGTGTGTTTGCACAGAATATGAATGTATTTATTAGTGTATATTTTGCTTTGCAATGATAACACACGCATAACTCATATCTCTCTGTCTCTCATCATAGTCTATACCGCTTTATCCTATATACAGGGTCGCAGGGGGCCTGGAGCCTATCCCAGGAGACTTACGGCACGAGGAAGGGTACACTCTGGATGGGGAGCCAAACCATCGCAGGGCACACACACACACGCTCATTCACACACTATGGGCAATTTGGGAATGCCAATTCTGCATGTCTTTGGACTGTGGGAGGAAACCGGAGTACAGGGAGAAAACCCACCAAGCACGGGAGTACATGCAAACTCCAGGCACTCAGACCCAAGGTGGGAATCAAACCCGGACCCTGGAGGTCCAAGGTACAGTGCCACTAAGGAACCACTATGCCACTGTGCCTCCTATAACTCCTATAACTCCTATAACTCTGAAATGTTAAAATATATATACAGTTTAGTTTTATTTCAGGTTAATGCACTAAATGACAATGTGTAAGATCATAATGTAAAACTGTAAGATTTTAAAATACTCCAGGGCAGCCAAGATAAAAAAAATTATAATAAAAATTAAACAAACAATAATAATAATAATAATAATAATAATAATAATATAATAAAAGCTAAAAAAAATCTAATTAAGTTTCAAAAAAGGCTCAGATGTCCATGATACAAAATCTTTACTATCGTAAGACACTACATACTGCAATGATTGCAAGTGGAAAGGAGGGATTATAACATGGATATTGTTGATACATCAAAATTATACAGTAGGTGAAATACTTGGGTTAGATGATGTATGCTGTCAACTGTCAAATGGCTATTATGGGGTTACTCAAAAAACATCACTACTGTAGGTAGTAAATCAAGTGTGATAGCTTCACAATTGAATTTTACGTAAGGCTGTGCTGTTTGTCAGCCAGATTGAGTGGTCAAAAAAAAAACACAGCCTATACAATCATTTTGCACACTCTAAGATTTCATTCAGCAGAATGAACTTGTGCAGTGATTATGGCATGCAATGTGGAAGCCCATTCATGTGTGAAAATGATTTTTTTCTAGAACCACTTTTTCACAATTTGAGTCCTTGAATATGCCTGTGCCATCAGGGAAGGAAAAATCTATTGGTGAGAGAACCTGGTCGCTGAGTACATTCAGGTCATCTGGTTTCATTTTCTTTCCACATAACATTGCAGAGTCTAGACCTGACCAACTGAAGCAACCCCAGATCATATCACTACCTCCAGCGACTTGGCCACTGTGCATGATAGGAACCACATGAAGCAATCCAACCTTCTTACCCTAATGTGACCTTTGCTCTCAAATAGTGTAAATCCATTGCTCAAAATTTCAATTGTTATTCTCTCTAGCGGGCCTCCGAGTCGGTTCCCGGGTGAGGCTGTAACTTCTCGCAGCTGGAGGTCTAGAGGTTCCCAAGTGCCGGATGAGAAGGGATGGGTGTAGGGCTAGCAACCCACCCCGGAAAAATCCAGTTGCTACGGAAACAGCGAAAGTCCTCTACAATGGAGAACTCCTTGCCCTATGCACCAATCGGTGCTGGTGGCCTTACATTACATTCTCTCTAGCCAATTGTAGCCCTTTTTCCGATTATCCGCCCATCACTTATTCACTTTCTTACTCCTTCACCTCCCCCCCACCCAATTTCCCTCCCATCACTTACTCAATCCCTCGCCCTAGTCCTCCCTCCCTCACACCCTGCTTCAAATAACTTGCCAATTAAATAGTTAGCTAACTCCTCTTTAATCCCAAGTTCTTTTTATGGCTTATGCAGTTCACCATTTCAAGCATTTTTCAAAACTGCATATTGCGCTTCATGCAGCATGTTTATTGGCCCCATTTGGAACAATGAGCTACATTCTTAGTAAATTGAAAGTTAATTTTAGACCCATTATGCAACCACATCAAGTTTTATTTGGCCCATGGACTCTGTACTATATAAAATTCAAATAGTAACAGAAGGTTGAGATAAGAGCAAGGCACAAAATGTAAAGCTTAGTACAGTAGATGTATTTGCAGCTGCCTTTTCTTTGTGCTTTTGACTGAGTGAAGGAGAATCGACCTGTAGGAGAGAGATAGTGTCTGCACCACACATCCAAAGAGAGAGAGGGAAAGAGAGAGAGGGAGAGAGGTCACAGGATATTTAGAAGAAAGATTTTCCACCTTTCATTAGATTACAGTGCTGCAAGCACAGGCTACAGAAGGGGAGACAATTAGGTTGGGTCCCACAAAGAGCTCTACACCCTCGAGCCATATTACACTGATTCTACTAAGACCCACACACACACTGTTGTTTCTCCTGATGCTAAATTGATGATAGTGCAAAGGCCAGTTCTCTTGAAATCACATCCTATGCTTCTCAATCTACATCACACACTGTGTCTGACCTAATGCACATACACCTAGACACACACACCCAAAACACTCACACATATTCCCAATCAACCTGGGTTCATTGTATTAGTTTGTTTAAGCAAAGAACTATTTCTCATCCATACTTCACTTGCTCCATGCTCTGTGCTTCCCTTTATAGCATTAATATTTCTCCTCCGAATGACATCCATAATTTCTTTCATTCTGCTGACTCTTCTTCCTCCCGCTCATCTTCTCCATTCTTGTTTCATAGTTCTGCCAATTTGGCCTGTTATCTAAGCTTTTCTCTCTAGCAAACTTTTTCTCTGTTGAAGCCATTGCTCTGATAACAAAAACAAGAAATAACTTTTCATAAAAAGTAGAGACAGACAGATACCCCACGACTTTATCTATGTCACGCCACTCTATCATCCTTCCCATGTTTTCACTGCAGAGTGTGTGAACGCATGTGTGTCTGTGTGGGGGTTCAGTGTGAGCAAACAAAAGATTAAAACTCCTTTATGCAGGAAAAGACTGATGTCTTTACATACATACACTTTAAATACAAATATGTACACACACACACACACACACACACACACACACACACACACACACAGTAATATATCTGTCTAGAACAAAAACATCTATTCTCATCTTTTTTTCATATTATATACAAGAATATGAGAATGATAAAGAAGGAGCTAGAAAGATATATTTTAAGGAAAACATTGTGAATATACTGTATAAGGAAAAACATGAGGAAAACAGTTAAGCTAAGAGAACAAAAGAAGAATGATTTAAAAAAATGACAAAAGAACATAATGAAGAATGATAGTATAGACACATAATGGGGAAGATAAATTGAAAGAAACTAATAACGAAGTCTGAAGTACAGAGGAGAGAGTGAGAATGAATGCAGGGTTAAATATGTGTGTGGGATATACTAAGAGAATAAGACAGAAGATGGAGAAGGAAAGAGAAAGAGATGATGACTGTATTGAGGATGAGGCTAATGCTGTTGCAGATGATGATGAAGATGGTAATAATAAGGGAATATTCTCTACCACAGAAGTCTCAATCAGGCTGCAGTTTGAATGCACTATTATTATACTGTAAGTAGGGGATTACTCAACAAAGAGGACAGAGAAAGCACACACACACACTCTCTCTCTCTCTCTCTCACACACACACACACACACACACACACACACACACCCTTTATGATTAGTTAAAATGGTAAAACAGGGAGTTAGTACTAAGGGAAGTAGTTGTGTTGTATTGTACATGCATAGCAATGTCATTTGGGTGAAACCAAGACCATATTTCATTAAACCAATGGCCAAGACAAGTCCAAGTACAAGGGGAAATAAATTAGTGACAAATAAATCAGGGAACAATTCCAAGTTAATAAAGAAAACTTCACAAGAATGAACTCAAGTCTTATAGCCCTAAAGCCCTGCTGACTATCAGGCACACCAGATAAATCCCAGTGGGCGAAAACAAAACCGAATAGAGCAACATATTAAAAGCAAAATTCATACAATTTTACCCATGCTTTGTGTCCTCTTCCTCTGCACATGGATCTCATTTGGGATGTGCTTGAGAGGGTTTGAGTGTTTGTCCTGAAACTGGGCTCAGATTGGTCACTCTCACTCTCAGATTAATATGAGCTAGTTAAAGTGCATTAACATTCTAGAGAAATCAAGGCTAAATATAGTGTGCTGCAATCATCCTGCTGTTTGGCCGTCAACGTTCTCAAATGACTAGCAATGTTTTTTCGGGAGAAAATCAAAGTGGGAAGGTAAACATTAAATTAAAGACTAACCTACATAATCAATAGCAATTTCGCTTGTACTTATAAAACAACCCTGCTGATAGACACTTTGTTACTATGTAACCTGTTAGGGCTGAATTTTATTCCCAGTATGCAATGATGTGACCAGATGTTACCATTTCATCACAGTGATTGTTCAGCTATGGCTACCTGCTGTGATCATTTTACATTAGCAGCCTTAGGATTTGCCTTTAAATACAATCTAAGATCAGGTCAGATGTCTTTCTGTTGAATGTTAGAGGATTTAAATATAAAAGTACCCATTATAATCACATGGCAGATGTCAATCACAGTAGATATATTGAACAAGCTACTGTAATATAACACTTTCCACCTGAATCTGTGGTGTATCAGACTCAGCAGGGATTCTGTAGAAATAGATATTTTTCTTTGTGCCTCGGCTGGGAGCACTGGTAAATGCAACACGTATTTATGGTTTTATAGACATAAAGGTAGTTATAAGATGGAATTAATAAAACGGTGATGGTCAATTAAGATCAAGCTGTGACTTCAACTTCTTCATCAACACTATACTGTAATCATCCGTAGAAAAATCTATGAACAAGACATCTGTCTTAGTTAATGGTAGAGCGCTATTGAAAAGGGATTAGTATAATTAAATCATGTTTCAAGGTTTGTAACGTGTTTGTAATTTGTAGTAAGTTTAGATTTTTAGAAAACCCCTTCTATGTTTATGATTTAAATAACTTGCATTATACATTTAGAAAAGCAACAATAATGCATGTTTTAAATTCTTTTGTGAGGACTGACCTTCGTTCAAGACCCCATATAATCTGTTATTATAGAATCATCATCATATTAGGATAAGCACATTTATTGTATATATATATTTTTTAAACAATGCTTATTGTCCCTAAGCAGCTTTGCAGAATAAATAAATGCAAATAAATTAGAAAAATGTAAGAAAATATGTATAAATTATAATCATCAGATTGTCTCTGTGGAGCAAAAGTACAAAGTACAAACAGGGTCTCTGACAATAACAGTCCACTCAGGTACTGCGGTGCGAGACCATTTAGTGCTTTATAGGTAAATAGTAGTATTTTAAAATCAATGTGAAATTTCACTGGGAGCCAAAGCAGAGTGGATAAGATTGGGGTCATGTGCTCATATCCTCTGCGTAACAAATGCATGGACTAGATCCTCTGCATCATGTAGTGGCATTATGTTCTTTAATATTCTTTATATAATATTTTTTTATATCATATAAGATAAAAAAAAATAGTAATATTATCCATCTATCATCTGGAATCAACAATCAAAACAAGGTCTTTTACTGCTGCACATGAAACAGAAAGGGACAACCAGATTTACTTTGCTATCAGAAAACTTACTTCTAGCTGCATGTGGTCCTAGTACCAGTAATGCTGTCTTGTCCAAGTTAAGAAGAAGGAACTTAATAGTCTGCCAGTGGCTACATTCCTCAATTTTATTTAACTGGTGTCTCTCATCTTGCTTTGCTGAGACATATAACTGACATCAGCATGACAGTGCTGTATACTGTACCATCTTTATGTTGCACAATGGTAAAATATAAAGAGGAAACAGAAGTGGGACTAAAACAGAATCTTCTGGAATGCCAATCTTTACCTTAGTCCATGTAGAATGCTCACCATTTACATCTACAAACTGATAACGATGGACCTGAGCCGGAAGAGGACAGTTCACTTAATTCCCAGAGCATTTTCTAAACTGTCAAGGAGAATAGTATGATTTCTGGCGTCAAAATCTATACTAAGGTTAAGCAACACATGCAAGGACACACAACCCTGATGAGAGGCCAGTAGCAGGTTATATACCACTTTGCTGTCTTTAAGCTGATGTCAGAAAGGGGACAGACTGGGAGGATCCAAAAGCAGGACATAACAGAGGTTGTCTTTAAAGATTTTAATAAAAATTGTGCTAAGTGAAATTAGTCTCTTGAAGGGGAGTAAAATATTCTGATCTGATATAGTTAGCCTATCACCTGCAGGAATATTTATTTAATTGTCTGTTTTTAAAGTGTGATTTATTATTATTATTATTATTATTATTATTATTATTATTATTATTTATTTATTTATTTTTTTAACTGGATATTTTACATTTTGTTATAAAAAATTCCGCACTACTACGTTATTGGTGCACATGTTTCTTTGAAGGTCTTATTCCTAGTTAATTTTGCTACAGTTTCAAAAAAGAATCTAGAATTATTTTTGCTGTCTTCTAGAGATTTGTTGATCTTACAGCACTAAGAGTTTATTTTTTATTTTTTTACAGTTTTATTGCTTGTTCCATGCTGTTTGATATACTACCAATTTAGTAGACACAATATACATTCTAGTTTTTGAGTCGCTTGTTTTAAGGTATGTTTATCATTATAACAGGGTGTTAGTTTTCTAATACTTTTTTTAAGTATGGCTACATTATCTAGGGTATTATAAAATATTCACTTTAAACATTCAGTCACCTGTTAGAGTACTGTGAGGTCAAACAGCAACCCAAACATAGTTGATAACTTTGGAAGATTACTGATAAAGCTCTGTGCAGAAGTTGATATGACTGTATGTTTAATGCAGCAGTGTAGCAATGCACATACATTATTACTAGGACACACTTTACATGACATGAGATAATGATCTGATACAACTTTGGGCTGTGCAAATGTCACAATAGTTTCTATATTGAATCCAAAAGTAAGTTTTGGATTAAATATTATATTTAATCCAAAAGTTAGAACTAGTAGTAGTAAGGATTTATAATATGATGAGAACCCCATCATTATACTTCCTGACTCCTTATGTGGTACCATACCCTGTATACATCCAAACCATCTGTGTCTTATGCAACCCTTTTGTAGACCTCCAAATAGCTAATGTATTTCCTATCATCTGTCTGTCTCTTTGACTTACATGGTAATGACTGGTTCTTTTGATGTATGGGATGTACGTGACACAGGGCACCTGGCCAAAAGCTTAAATATGCTCTCTTTGCTGATAATAAACAGAGATCTTCAGACACATGTGTGCGCCTGCACTTGTCACCTCTCCTGGTTCGGTCTCAGCCGGTAAGTGTATCGAGGTGCGGCAGACACAACAAGCAGTAATTCTTCTTCTTTTAATGCACCTTAAAACTTAACAATTCAGACTCTCTTCTTCTTAAACCTTACCGATTGCGAAAACAGACTCTCTTAGTCTTTCTACCTTTTTGTTTAGCTGAGTTAACACACAGTCTCTATATGTTGAAACCTGAATGGCAACTTCATGCAGCTAGCAGAAGATCGGGTTAGTCTGTTTGTCTGGTCCCTAGCCTGGGCTCTGGATGGTCACTGATTAACTTGGAATGATATTAAGTCCTTCATAAGGTCTGACCATTCAGCTGCATAATAAGGTTTTACCAAACTTTAACCTGAACCATATTGACAATAAGGTGTGAGTAGTTGTAGCTTGAGACATCTATTTAAAAAACGGTTTTGAGTGTCAAATTCAAATATGTTGGACATTACACTTTTCTGTGCTGATCAACTCCATTTACAATGCCTTGCTAAATAAAAAGTTGCACAATCTAAGCCTTTAGCTTTAACTACATACTATCCCTAGTGCACGACATGATGTACAATTCATGTGTGTAAATGATGTCTCATTCTCCCAGAACCACGCTTTCACAACCAAGAGTCCAAGAACATGCCTGTGACATCAAGTACATTCAGTTAGTGAGCTGACTTAATTTTATTGCCACATAACATTGCTGAGCCTAAACCTAGACTTCATTCATTCATTACTTTTTTTCAACCACATGTCTTCTGCAGAGTTGATGTTTCTCCACTATCCTTCCACAATTTAATAATGTTTTGGAGAAATGTTTCCTCAATTCCAGTAAATTAAACTCTCTTTAGTTGTTTTTGTTTATTGATGCAGACCAATAATTTGACCTTTATAAAATGACTATTTTATTACCCAAGCAGTATATAACAAAATGAATATCTGATATTTTTATCAACCCATCCACTGAAGTACCACTAAATGCATACATACCATACATATTGTATTTCATCAAAATCTATATGTCCATTCTGGCAACAATGCTCCTAAAAGCAATTTTACTTTATTTATTTATTTGGTTATTTTAGTTAGCTTTTCAGTGATTTTGTTAAAGGACCTTTGTAGAAGGTTCAATAGCAATGGCATTATCAAAAGGTCAATGCGATTAACAAGAGTCTGGACGGAGATTCGATTGCACAGGGATCAAAGCAAATAAGAATTTGAAAAAGGGTTGCTGGAGCCACGCAGTGGGACAAGGCCGAGTTGGGGCCAAGATGTATCCGCAGGGCGCTCACAATAGTGCATCGTACTGCAATTAACCCCAATCAATACCGACAGACCAAGAGCACATGGACAACAACAACATCTTTATAACTCAATACCTTCTCTTAATGTTCATCAAATTCATGCTAGAACTCATCACTTTGTGTCACACTTACTTTGTGTGTACTGTTTACTGTTTATTCTTTATCAGTGATAAAGTAGACAATGCTAGGCTTCCTTTTTTCTCTGGTTCCTCTTAAGGTTCCTTCTTTACTTGTTCCTTGCTCATAAGTTCCCTTATTGTACAGGTATTTATGATTTTTTTGTCAGGCTGCTTTGTAACAATTTCTGCTGTTAAAAGTGTTATACAAATCACATTTATCTAAGATAGAGTTTGAATAGACCACTGACACAGTTTTTAGTATTATGGCCTCTCACCACCAGTCCCAGGTTTGATCTTGGGTTTGAGTTATCTTAGTGGATTTTGTATGTTCTCCCTATGTCAGTGTCAGATTCCTCTATGTTCTCTGTCTATCTTTCACTTCCCAAAACCATCTGTAAGTGGATTTGCTGTACTAAATTGTCAGAAGGTGTGTCCAGGGTGTACCCCGCCTAAGTGCCCTGGAATAGGCTCTAGTACATTCAGGCTCCGCGACCATGAATACAGGATAAAGCGGTACGATGAGTGAGTGAATGATGTGACTTATAAGATTTGCTGCTTGTGATTCTCCATTCTTTGTCCTAGAGCAATTCCAAGCTCTATTTCATCTGTTTTGTTCATTAACATTTTCATTTTACCCTTATTGTGAGAATTGATTTGCCACTGATGCTAATATTGGCATGTGTGTTGAATTAAGGCCGCAGTTCATGGACCATTATTCTCCAATATGCTTTAAGATGCAGACTCTCTGATTCTATCCCCCGGAATTAGAAGAGCTTGACCATTTTTTTTTTATTCCACTATACAAGGAGTCTCTTGGCTGGTGTATTTGGATAGGTGGTGTATTGCATATGGCCTTCTGGGTTTAGAGAGCAATTTAAGCACCTTAAATTGCTGCTTGTACTGTATATAAGAACAGAAAAACTACAGTTAGAAATCGTATACATAAATTAACTACAGTTAGTAATCATATAAACAAAAGTAAACTAGAATTAGTAAACCTTAGCAAAAACAATCAGTTATCTGATTGATGATAGTGGGCAATGTTGGCTCAGTGGTAGCAGTTTTGCCTGCTATGCCCGGGTTCAATTCCCGGCCAGTGCCCAAACCCCAACCACTGGATGCAGCATCGATCCCAAGCCTGGATAAAATGGGAGGGTTGTGTCAGGAAGGGCATCCAGTGTAAAAGCCTGCTGTGGCGACCCCTTGCTGGGAGCAGCCAAAAGACCACAACCAACAATCTGATTGATGATAGACATTCCATGTGTTGATAAAAAAAAGTTTAATAGCAATAGGATGCTTTAACTATATGCATCACTCCACATCACAGGTATACTACTCGTTAACCCTTGAAAACGGGCGCTACTTGAGGTGTGGAACAAGGGATTCAACTATATACGTAGCAGAGACTTCCATTTTACACTATTTGGGATTCAACACCTGGATAGTTAAGTCAGCTGAGGCTATTCTAAACTAGAATAAGTTGAGACATAAAAAGAAACATACAAGTTTAAATTTAAATTAACTAGACAATATTTACTGGCTATAGAATCTGTAGTATCACTGGTGCACCACCCCATTTTGCTCTTACTGTGCATGTGTGTTTAGACCAGCATTTTCAAAGACATTGGCAGGGATGACACAGACCTGATGAATAGCCTCCAAGAAGTGCAGATCTCACTCCATGATTTTTTTTTTCTGTGGAGCTACGCGAAGGAGGAGGTTTATAGGACAAAGCCTCACACACTAAATGACTGGTAGGAACAGATTTAAGACGTTCTCAGCAATATCCCAAGCGGCTTCCTTTAGAAGGCATTCCATGCCTAGCTATTTGAGGAAACTGGTTGATGCCAACGGTGCCTACAGTACATTGAAATTTAAAGATTTGCTTTCACTTTCCTATGGAATAGAATACATGCACATTTCATCTCAGTATTTAAAAAAAAAATATATATATATATATATATATAGACTTTATTACCAATTTTTAATGCCTAGTTACTTTTCACCCACCCAGTAGTACCTACAGGGTACCTTTAAAAAAACTAATTTCATTCCTGCTAAGTGCACTAACTTTTGGTTGGAAGGATATGTGACAGCGAAGCCATAAATAATTAAATAAACAAACAAATCATAATCTGTTGAT
>JAOVVB010000041.1:24807719-24827811 GCA_028570985.1 Heterobranchus longifilis
AAAGGTTATACTACAGTACAATTATATTGCTACACGTTTTGATCATGACGTACCTTTAAATATATATATTTTTTGATCAAAGTCTTCTTTATTTGAAATATAAACAAGTTACATATACAAACATAGTACACTATTATACATATTTTTTTCTCTACCCATACCTCTCTCCCCCCACCCCACACAAAAAAGAGAAAAAAAAAAGCAACCAGTCAGAAAAAGAAATAAGGAAAAAAAAAATTTAATACATAAATTACACATCAAACAAAAAAGAAAGTACTAGAAACAGTGAATAAAAAAGAAATCTTTTATTACAGATCCAATTGATCTGCATCTATATTTTCAAAATGGCTTATAAATGGTTGCCAGTGGAATACCTTTAAATATTTTTAAAAAATTGCATGAAACTGATGGAAAAACCTGACTTGTTTGCATAACACTGCCTCCAGAGCTTCATGTGCTTCCCTTCTTACCCTTACTCTTGCCCATCACTCTGGAATAGGATCAATCTGGACTCATCAGATCACATTACCTTTTTTCATCGCTCCTAAGTCTAATCTTTATTCTACCTTACAAACTGTAGCAAGTGCTTTTCTTAAAGACGCACAGCTGTTTAATCTCAATCCTGCGAGTTCTAGTGACATGCTTTAACTTTCACTAATAAACAAAACTCTGATATCTACCAACGATTTTCTTAGCAATGCAACTTCATCAAGCGTTTAAGTCAATCATTGTGATTTAAGTGATTTATTTTTCTCTGTGATAGTTGATAGTTCCAGGTTGTAATTGTGCACTGGATAGTTTTTTTTTTTTTACCCAATTTCAGTCATTTTAGCCTTAACCTCTTTAGTTGTTTTCTTTGCTTGATGCATTTGACCTTTCTCAATCACGATAACATGCACGAGAGCGGAATGAAATGAGGAGCTACTCACGCGATCAGTTAGCATTAAAAGAACTCCTGCCAGCTGAAACATATTAATCACTGCAGTAACTATCTAATAAAAAGATCTTAAGTATTTGTTAAGTTAAGTCCAAACCATGACTTTTTATGGCCAGGCAGTTTATTACACGTTTCTGTTGTGCTGCTAAGTTTTAAAATGTTCAGAACGGTTAGGTTATAATGCATTAAACACCTCTAGATGTTGAGTTACAATTCCAAATATTTTACAAAGTTTTTTTCCTCAGTGAAATCTTAATATCGAGATAAAAAGACAAGCTGCTACTTCATCAATCACGGAATCGAACTTGCCCTGGATTTGTGTCTTCCAATTTCTTATTACAATATCCAAACTCGTAGGAATAAAGACACAAAACACCACTAAATGTTAGTTAGATTTTAACCTACAGTATTAAACTCAGCAACCTCAACTGAACCTACAGACGGTGATTTGATATCATGCCAGCAGGGCACGACACGGGAAACGTTAGTTTGGTTAGTGCATGCGTGCTGATTTTGAACACGCTCGCACTGCTACAGAACAAACACCAGGCTAATCAAGCGCCGCTATTTCCTCTGTTTATACAGCATTATGTTGTGTTTGGAGTGGATGGAGTGTCAGAATATTTAGTGAGAGCTGAGCAGACTGGAATGCAGCAGCAGCATCAGGCATCAAATTGTTTCTATTGTAGTCTTACAATATAAGCTGAGGGATTTTTTAAAATAATAATAATAATAATAATAATAATAATTTTTCTTATTATTATTTTTCTTACTTGGTCATGACCATCTCCATGAGCATTTTTAGAGTGGGGTAGCCATCCCATGCTGCCAGACCTACAAGCACAGAAAGAAACATTAAATTATTGAATGAATGAATGAGGCGAGTTTTACATCACCAGCCTGAAGTGACTCAAGTGATTTAATCTGAGCGAACACAAATCAGATGGTTTTCAGATCTTTGGCACTTTCGTATGTGGTCATGAATCAGAAACATATCATGTGACTTAAATGAAAACGGCCAGATTGAAATCTGTGTTGTTGTTTTTTTTTTCCTGGTGCATGCATGGTGCGCTCGCTGATGTCAGTGAGATCTCATAGCAGTGCTAGCAACAGTTTATAAAACTCTTAAAGCAATGCGCCTGGCTTTCTTCCTTCTTCTGCATCTCAACAAATATAGCTGACGAACTGCTTGCCCTTATCCGGGGAAAAATCCAAAGAATATTTTTGCCAAAATTGTATCCACTGTTTGAAATGAACACGTGCTCGCATGAATCCAGATGGCGTGAACAAAGACGTATGGACGTGAGGGCGCGTGTGGGCTGTTTCAGAGGACTGAATAATAATAATAATAATATTAATTATTGCTTATTAAACTATTATGACTTTTACCATTCGAGTCAGACAAAAGTAGTGTTCATTTCAGAGGTGGAAAGTAATGAATTACATTTACTCGCATTACTGTAATTGAGTATTTTTTTTTTATGTACTTCTACTTTTTAAAGTAGTTTTGAAAATCTGTAATTTTACTTTTACTTAAGTATGTTTTGTTTGAAGTGTTGCACTTGGCTATATTTGAAATCATATTCGCTACTGAGTAAAAAAATAAATAAATGAAAATGAAAGAGAATAAAAAATAATGCAACGGGAAAGGAGAAAAAATTGCACCCCGGAAACCACTGCACACTCAGATGTGCCTCTCATCCCCGAAACACTCTATTCTTTTACCCTTTACTTTTACTTTATGTTTTGTATTATAATTTTGTGACGCTGAAAGAGGCAGATAAAGGTTTTGTGCTGGACGTTATTCTCGGCTCTGAGCTCTTTTTTCACCTCGGATATCCGGTGCAAAACCATCACATCATATTTAAGCGACCACTTTGATTTCAAGCACAAAAGAGGCAACAGCTTTATTATGCAAAGGTGTTCCTTCAATTAAAACCGACTAGTTTGAGATTTATATCCGCTTGTCCTTTTTGAACTACACTAGAATCCCCCGTCCCACCTCACCTGTTAAAAAAAGTCACTTGGTAACTTTTACTCTGAGTACATTTTTAATGAGCTACTTTTTACTTTTACATTAGTAGATTTTTATAATGGTAACTTTATTTGTACTTAGGGTTATACTCCTATTTCACTGAAGTAACAGGACTTTTACTTGAGTACAAAAGTTTATGACTCTTTCCACCTCTGGTTAATTTCATCAACGAAAATAATTACGGAAAATATTCGTTGACGACCCTCTTTCCTGTGACCCCGCGTATGTGAGATGGGGTATTTTGACATGAGCAGCAGTATTTCCTGGGTCACGGTGCACGGGACTAGTTTGCACGCTCAGTGACGGGATGTTACAAGCTCAGTCATCACAGCAGTATTACTCGGGCGAAAAAAGAAGAGATGATATTTGGGCCCATTTTCATTATATTGAACCGGAGAAAAAGGCTGATGTGTAGTAGATGTTTATGTTTACATTATGTTTACGTTATGTTTATGTTTGTATTTATGTTTACATTCTGGACCATTGCACAAAGACACTTTAATAAGACACTTTAATAAGACGCTTTTTATGCATATTTGCACACCCTCTTTCTTTCACCAAATTTCTAAATTTTTAAATGTTCTATTGTACAGTATATTTCTATTTTTATTTCTATTTTTATCCTAGTTAAATGTAATTTTCTATCGTATTTCTTTTATTCATATTTATTTCTTATTATAAGCTTTAATTCTCTTTTTAAGGTCACTGGCGGTCGTATAAGCATTTCACTACATATCGTACTGTGTATGACTGTGTATGTGACAAATAAAATTTGAATTTGAATTTGAATTTAATGCAAGCTAGCTGAACTATGGGCAGTGATTTTGAAATTACATTTGACAATTTTTGATTCAGGCAATGAATTAGGGGAATGTATGGCATGTAACATTGCCTTGACTTGAGTCTACACATTAATGGCCAAAAGTTAAATAGCTTTTGAATCGAGCTTTTGAATGTATGTGTACATGGACTATATAAAAGAAGATTTTAAGCAAAATAAAAAGTAAGGAGTAAAATATATGCTAAATATATTGTTTTTGCCAAATAAATACAGCAACACAAATTAAAGTAAATTAACCAAACTAACCTACCCAAAAAAAGTCAGAACCTTCAGTCCAACTTTTTTTATCGCATCCCAGTATGCAGCTCTAGTCTCAATAAGCTGGCAAACTTTATAAACATTAATAGTCCACCCCCTATTTATATTGATATTTGTGTATGTGTAGAGCACATTAGTAATGTATTTGTATCTGTAATGTGTATACAGTGCTTCTGGCTTCTTTGCTCCATAAAAGCATGTGCACAGACAACCACACATGAGGAAACACAGCCAATCACAAACCACTGACTGACATCTGAGTCATCCCCAGCCCATGCATTCTTACTCAGCATAGAAGAGCAAATGCAGTTTTGTTCACACAAACACAATAAATGTTCCAAATGAGTTGTTTAGAAAAATCTTGGCACATTCTAAGAAAGAGTCATATAGATAGATTTAACATCTTAAATGAAATGAAAATAATACTTAAGTATTCAGTACATACAGAAGTTTTAATGTGTTTTTGCAATGGGGGATAAACATTGTAAGCAGCAGACTTAAGTGGAATGCATGCGATTCTCTAAAGTTGTGTGACAAGTTGTTGAAGGATGCATCAAAATTAATGCACAAATGTAGCTGCTTTATTGCTCATGACCAAATGAAAATCTACCAGGGAATTTTTACCAGGGAAACTATTATTATATAAGATTATATCATCATCTCCTAATTTAATAAACATTTATGCAGAATAGACACTGAATGATAATGACCTCCCTCTGAGTGTTGAAGGTCAATAGTGCTGCTCTGGCAGATCATCATTTAGAAAGTACATCCTTGATTTATTTATATGCAGCTGTGCTTAATTTTAAATGTTCCAAAATTAAAAAAAAAAACAAAAAAACAATCAATCAAAGTACAGCCTGAGTTTGAAAAAAAAGCTCTAACCAAATAAACTTGAAGTGTAGAAGTTCTGATTTATAAAGGTCCTAATCATAAAAAACAAACCTGACTAAATTTGTTGTAACTGTGAATTAAATGTTCCATCATGCAGAAATTAATGGAGTCTACCTTATAAACGGATGTGATACATTGCTTAATTTCAATTAATTTTAAATTAGATCACTGTTAATGCTATGCCTCTGTGTTAAAAATAATGCATGATTACAAATGAAATTCCAGCAACAATAATTAACACAGATGACCCTCAGCATTACGCGCCTCAAAGGAACTGACAGCTACTTTGTTTGCAATTTGGGTTATAATTTCATATGTTAAAATACTCAGGTTTCAGTTCAGATCAATAAAGACCTAGGTGCTCAGATTACTGCATTTATAAGCTTAATATAAGGTCAACCAACAAATAGGCACATATTAATACTTAATTGACACTTTCATAATGATGAGTTGATGAATGTTAATAATAAATAATGTTTAGTTAACGATGAAGCATATACATTCTGAGTCAGGATCTGAGTCAGGATCCTGAATAGCCGTTAATTATAGTATTAGTTATTAAAAACAATTAAAATCTTGTTAATTCACTTTTTTAAATTACCATGCCTTGTAGGATTAATAAAATTGGCCACATAAGCATGTGTTAGGTAACAAGGCACAGTAGTTTAACCCAAATTATAAAGTGTAATATTATATAAATTAATGAAATCTTTTTATTTTGTTTTTGAACATCCCTAATTTTGAACTAAACTCCAACACAGAAAATAATAAGAATAGAAAATGATAGAAAAATTATTTTGTCACGATACTGTGTGCTTCAGTGGATAAACTTTGTGCAGATTTTACATTTGATTCTAATAATGTAAGTGACCTTATCTTGGAGTTAAGAACTGTTCTTTCCTAGAGTTTGGTTTTACCAAGATCTTTATTAATACTACAATTCATGATTAAGAAGAAGATGTTAATGATTGGCTAATTCACAGCAACAAACTGTTTTATAGTACTGTACTATATTGTAAAAATTTGGGAAAATTTGTGCAGTGTAGTTGGATTATTCATAAATGAGAATTCTAAAGAATGTCTATGGCTGCATTCGTACTTTAGAGTGTGCTTCATACTGCCTGCCCCTTATGCAAGGAATGTTAATTAAGGGAACTTCCCTCAACAAAATTTCTCAATTTGGAACAGTGCAGACACCACTTTCTTTGTGCGTTACCCTTGTAACATTAGCACCTCAGATACCTATTGCTGCTATTGTGGAAATTTCACACTACCAAAATTAAATATCACTTTTAAAATGTGTATAACTTGCAAATAAATTATTCGATTAATTTATCAGGCATACAGAGAAAGTATTATTGTGCATTTTTACAGATTACTAGCCTTTGTAATAATAGTGATGATAAATATATAAATCCCTATTCAAGCTTCCATTTTTTCTCACTCCAGCAAGGCACAATGACTGATGGGATATTTGGCAGTCAACATTGGGCAAAATGATGAACCATTGTTTACTTGTTCCCTACAATATTCATAGTTTCCTTTACACTGAACAGATTTGCTCCCTGGGGTTTGGAATCATACTCACTGCTGAATAAAGTGTGCAGGGAACTACTTGCCAGTCGGAATGCAGCTTTTGAATCTCCATCTAAAAATGAGTTCATCCTTTCAGAGAGCTCAATTTAAGCAACTAGTCTATTTTAAGTAAACAATTTGAATGCAAGTAAAACCTTCTGTTTGATTGAAAGTCATCTTCGGTGCGAGATTATTCACTGGTGGGGTGGTTGAAGGGAGGTGCTGGTTTAGTGATTAAGCCTTAGACCAACAAGTCAAACAGTGTACAAAGCCAAGTGCATTACCAAGCTGCCATGGGTAGGTCCTTTATATTGTATATTACTGGGAAATTATACTATATTGTAAACACTCCTATAAATTTAGAGCCTTTTTGACGAGTTTGCTATAAATTTAATTGGTAAATGGTTAGTGTACTGACTGATTCAACATTATGAAAGCCTCATAAAGAATTCATTAACTAATTAATATATACTTGTCTTAAATCTTATAGTGAAATCATAGCGATATCAATAAACATTTAAAGAAAGATATCAGAAAATGTTCAAGGATAAACTGATTTTACTTATAGTGAGCATTTATAGCAATTGGGTTTAAACAGGTGGTGTCAAAATGACATAAGACTGATTGCCATATGGACTAATGACAAATAGGTATTGCAGTAGGCGGTGCATTAACACAAACAAGCATTGTCAGTTACGTTAATGCCACGTGTTATCACGTTTTGTTATTTATTATAAGCAAAAGCTCCAAGATCTTATACCCAATGTTTGTTTTTTTGTTTTTTTTTGGAAAACGGTCAACTTAAGCGCACAGTTGTTTACACGTCTAGTCTTCATCGAAATGTATTACGAAATGATTAAATGAAGAAAAAAAAACGGATCCGTAATATTTCTGTTCACATCCAAAATGTAACATCTTAAGGCGCATCGCATGTGGGCGTAAAGGAGTCGGTGGAAGGAAACGCGCACAGTGCTCAGGTGCAATTAGGATACATAGGACAAATATGAGATTGGAGCAGATATCCTTTTGACTTTGCAGGGGCGGAGTTACGTTAATCTGGCCAGCACGTGGACGGTGCGCGGCGGGCGAGGCGTGCGGTGTGTGTGTGTGTGTGTGTGAGTGTGGCGGCACAGGAAAGAGAACGAGAGAGAGAGTGCGCGCGAGGACGCTGTGGAAGAGTCGTTGGATTGCAAGCAGTGCGCGTGGAGCACCGAGTCCGCCGGTGACAGTCATACACATTCACACAACACCGCCTTGTTCATTAATAATAATAATAATAATAATAATAATATTAATAATAATAAAGAATCAATTCGTGTAAGAAATTCAATTCGAGTAAAGAAAAAGCGGAGACAGGACCGAGATGAAAGTGACGGACAGACAGAAGAGGAGGAACGCGGGGAAAACGGACACCGCGCGAACAAGACGGGACGTCGGACATACAGCGGCGCGCTGCTTTTACGCTTGAAAAGACATCCACTAAGGATTTGCGAACAAATAAAGCAAACGCACACACAAAACACAGTTCTGCCTCAAAATGGATAACTTGAGTTTTTTCAGCGGGATTGACTCCTCCAATTTCACTGGGAATTTTACCAGCCGATACACTCTGGCCACTGTCGTAGGACTCGCCGGTTTGGTAAGCTTCATCATTTTGTTTATTATAGTTGGAAATGTACTGGTGGTAATCGCGGTTCTGACGAGCAGAGCGCTCAAGCCACCTCAGAATCTTTTCCTGGTGTCTTTGGCTACTGCAGACATCCTGGTGGCCACCCTCATTATGCCTTTCTCTTTGGCGAATGAACTAATGGGTTATTGGTTCTTTGGTCAAGTTTGGTGTGACATCTATCTTGCACTGGATGTCCTCTTCTGCACATCCTCCATTGTTCACCTGTGTGCCATCAGCCTAGACAGGTACTGGTCAGTAACACAGGCAGTGGAATACAATCTGAAACGCACGCCACGCCGAGTGAAGGCAATGATTGTTGTGGTGTGGCTGATCTCAGCTGTGATCTCTTTCCCTCCACTCATCTCCATGGACCGGAGCAGTGAAGGCGGTGAGCGTGAGCCACAGTGTCAGTTGAATGACCACACATGGTACATCCTGTACTCCAGTATTGGCTCCTTCTTTGCACCATGTCTCATCATGATCCTTGTCTATGTGCGCATCTACCAGGTGGCCAAAACACGCACCCGGAGCATGTCAGAGAAGCGGCATGAGACCGAGGAGGCACCACGCCTTGAAAACAGCCTTAGCCGAGACGACTCAGGCCGGCAGAATGGTCACTGTGCAACTCCACCTCAGCCTGTTAATAAAAAAACGCCAGAGGATGAACCTGATGTGGAACTGGACGAAAGCAGCTCCTCAGATGAAAAGGCCAAGCGGCCACGCCGTGAGTCAGCAGCAGGCCGGAGAGAACGCCGGACCAGCCGCAAGAACAGCTCCAGCTCTAAGCACTCAAGCCGCAAGTCCCGTGCAAGCAGCAAGTCGCTAGATCTGTTTTCCTCCCGCAGGAAAAGAAGGAGCACAATTTCCAGGAAGAAGATTTCACAAGCCCGTGAAAAGCGCTTTACGTTTGTCCTGGCGGTGGTCATGGGCGTATTTGTGGTCTGCTGGTTTCCATTTTTCTTCAGCTACAGTCTGTATGGCATCTGCCGGAAACCTTGTGAGATCCCTGACCCTCTCTTCAAGTTCTTCTTCTGGATTGGCTACTGCAACAGCTCCCTCAACCCTGTTATCTATACAATCTTTAACCAGGACTTCCGTAGAGCCTTTCAGAAAATCCTGTGCAAGTCCTTTAAGAGATCTTTTTAGAGGAGCATGATGGTTGGGTGGTCTTAATGGCACAAACACCAGTTTCACCTGATGGAAAAGCCATGGATGTTTACAAGATTTTACTCAAGCTGTCTTCAAACATCAACTGTCCCACTGCATCAATGCCTTGACAATCTTCTTAATAGATTTTAAACACTGAGCTCTGTCAGGATGGCAGCTGTGGTCTGTCAATTCATACAGTAGCAAGATTCTTCAAAAACCATTCACCTAAATGCAGCAACACTGTAGTGTGCTTGCAGAAACAGACTTGTCTTAATTACAGCCACAGGCACTTGTGCGTTACCAAGAGACATATTTATGATCAGTTTGCACATATGGCTTTCCTCTTTGGGACTCGAGGGCTATGTAACATGAAAGGTCATTTCCTTTTAAATGGAGAGATGTAATATAAAACAGGAGAAATGAAAAAAAAAAAGTATATTGTTTGTTTGTTTTTTAGCAGACAAAATTGGACATCGATTAGTTAGGGAATAGAGAGGTTCAGGTCCTACAGTGGGACATCACTGAAAGATAGATAGGTTGTGTGTTCTCCAGCTATTGCAAGGCACCTCTGGAGGAAACAAACACCAACAGGGATTTAAACTGTGTGCTGTTACCTTAAACTGTCTGCCAACTCATGTGCTTTTAATAAACACTGGATTGCTGCTGAAGCTCTGTACGATATAATGCCCTTACTTAAAACCATACTGAACACATATTCGCACCATTAAAACAAAGCTGTGTATGATTATATATAAGTATTTATAAGATTACTATTCTTCATAATTTGTTTATGCATTTCTGAACAACTGATGCTGTTCTGTGCCCATGCTTGTTGGCTGTATCATATTGTACTATGGCACTGCATATGATGACACTGTATTGTATACATCACAAAGGGAAAAGCCACTTTTTTTTGTATGTCATGAATTGTTTTGCCTAACCTGGGGTGTTGGGCTATGTATTTTTTCCCCTGGCTTCACCTTCTTGTGATATATTTGAATCGGCCAAACTGGTCACTACAAGCACATTTGATGAATGAATGAAATTAAATAAATAAATTATACTTCTACTTATCGCTATAAATAGTGTATTATGATTGTGTGTATAAGTGTATGTGGTTCTTTTCTGACTATTTCTTGCATTTTGGGCTGAACAATGAATTGTTTGTTAATAAGTATCACAACTGTCATACTTTAAATGTTGAAATTTTACAAGAGCACTTCAACAAATGACACTTACTGTATGTGTATGCTAAATCTTAAATCTCTCAGATACAAATTGTTAAGATTAACAGAACATCATTCATCTAAAGTAATACTTTAGCACAGGTCATGATTGTGGTGGATAGTGTTTGCAAGAAGTTTATACATACAGTACAGTCCAACTCAGGACACCCATTCACATATTGGCAATTTGCCATATACTGTAGCTAATCCACCTACCTGCATGTTTTTAGAAGTGAAACCAGTGAACCTGCAGGAAACCCACAAGGACACAAAAAACGTGCACAGAAACTCCACACCAATATTACCCAACATTTAGGATCACACCAGGGACCAACGACTTAGAGGCAGCAACCTGCAGCACCCCTGTGTTACCCATGGGTTAATCATTTAGTTTAAATGTATTACAAGATCTGCGACGGATTGGCACCCTGTCCAGGGTGTACCCCACCTTGTGCCCTAAGCCTCCTGGGATGGGCTTCAGCCCCCCTGCGACACAGGATACAGAATAAAGCGGTATGGACGATGAGTGAGAGATGAGTGAGTGTGTTACAAGATTTATCACAGTATAATATGTCCATATAGTGCAGCATTAATTGCATTTATTTAAAGACATATGCATAAAAAACACTTTTTACACTGTAAAATCAAAAAATGACTTGGCTGCAACAGTTTCGTAATACAAATTGTATGTCCATGATACACTGCTCTCAATGGAAAATCTGCTGAGAGGATAAAGGAAGGAATATTTACCTGATTATCTTGTTCAATACATCAGAAAGATTATCATAGCATTTTTAGTTTTCGAAAAATATGGAAAATAATGCACTTATGACAATGTCAAAGAGCCAAAACGAGGAAAATACTTCTGACATTTTCCTTTCTGTATCTAACCTGTATTCTGTATGAGTTCAAAGTCATTAACAGTCAAATTAGAATTTCTACATTTCCATTTTCCTGCTGTTTTTCTGTTGTGGCTCTAAAGTAATGCTGTTTTGTTCATTTATCATATGACTAATTTATGGCAAAGTAACTGTTTGAGCCTTAAACTAAGTAGGGATAATATGAACAATTGTGATACTGTATACAGTAGGCTGATTGGTGTACACCACTTTGTGCCGTAAGTTCCCTAGGATAGGCTCCTTCAAAAATCCTACAAAAGATAAGTATTATAGATTATGAAATGGTTGGATAAATGTGTGGATTGAAAAAAACACTAATTTGCTACATAAAGGATTAATAAATTAAGAGATAATTGTATAGAAATGACCATGATACTGTATTTGAAGAAAAATAAGTAGAACTGTTTATATTATTTCTTTTTCTCTCTCTTTTTTTTGTTGGAGTTGGCAGGTTTCATTATTCCATGGGTAAGAAATGTTTATGTATTTGAATTAATAAAAACATTGATCTATTTTTAATAGTTTTCTTAATGTCTTTTGGTAGAAAATGATTAAAGGTATTTCTCAAATCAATGTCGGGACCGATGTCAATGATTAATTTGGTCTCACACAGTGGTAAAGCAAAACATTTCATTACATTCTATTTAGCCAAGGGTTTTTATAAGAGTCATTTAATACCCTGACTGCATTCTCATTTATCACTGCAATCTTCTTTTTGCATTTACTGTTGTAATTTAATTACCTAACTCACTTTGAATGGGGGAAAAACAAATAAAATATCTGCTTACTTTTCATGCCATTGGGATATATTTTAAAGAGACAGATAGTAAAAAAGCCCCGCTTATATTTTTATTCATTCCTACTGATTCTGTCATATACACATGCACTGTCATAGCCAAAACATAGCAGATGAATTCATGTGAAGGGCACTATTTACTTATCCTTTGATAAGAGCATGATGTGTTGAATAATATTTCTGGTGAAAGATCTTCCCAGAGTCTTAACCAGCAAAATTAATGAATAATATAAAGATATTAATTAATATCTGTAGAATTATTTATGAGCCTGCCCTAATAATGTACTATTTTCTTTTGATTTATAATAAATCTTACTTTCTACTTATTGTCTAAGAGAAAGGGAAAATATTAATAAAAAATATATAGCAAGACACATATTTGCCTGGATATACGGTATGCTGTCAATGCATCCATAGCCGTGACCTGAAAATGAACCCTCGTTATAGTCTCAATCTTTACTGCATGCCGTGGATGTTTCAGATTTTAAGTCTGCGAGAGAAAACAAAATTAATTTATGACAACTTGGATCACAAGCTTCTAACCTCCTCTACCACCTTTATGCTTGTCTCTGGGGAACTCCTTCAAAACTCCTTCAAAACAGAAAGCTTTACTTTGTACAACAAAGTTGTGTCACCCTGTAAATAGAGATGTACAATAAATAGATATTTACTTAAACCTGTAAAAAGCTTTTCATGAAGAAAATGAAGTGTACAGTACTAAAGTCTCTTAAATGAGAAGCAAGTATCTTGGTGATGGCTTGTTGTGATATAAGATGGGAGGCTTAAATCTAATATCTACCAGTAGCTTGACAGCCATTAGGGGTGAGCAATGTGTTATATCAGGAGGACTCACTGATAGCATATTAAGAATGATGTGGGGCAAATAATTAAACACACACACACACACACAAATTCAAAGGATTAGACAAGTGTTAATCTCGTATTCGTCTACAGGTTTTGTTATCTGACTTTTTGTATAATTTTTACATTGTGTGGAAGATATATCTGCTTTTACTTTCCTCCACAAAGGCATTTTAGCAAAAACAAAAAATGGAATATATGTCTATACATGCACCTTTCCAATAAAAGTTAATGATGTGCTATGGATGTATCAGAAAAGTGGCCTTAAAAATATCAGCTAATATGTAACGCAAACCTAGATGATGTTTTACTGGTTCCACAAAATGTCGGGTTGTTTTATCTTTGAACTTCAGGGAGGCTTAGCACATTCATTCCAGCAGCCCCTAACCTTTCTTTCATCCTTGTAAACTGAGCCTCATTTAACAAAGATTAAAGATCGCTATTATTGCCTCGAACACTCCATTAAACAGTTAAAATGTAATTAACCCCACTGCATGTCTAGCCTTCACCCTAGTTATCAGGGTTTTGTCATTTTCACATCATCATTATGATATTACATCATTATTCTTTGAGGAACAAAGTGTAAACAAGCATTCAGAATGCAATCAAGACTCGCTTTGGACTCACTTGTGTGATCTTATCAATCGTGAAGAAAACAAGAGCAGACATATGACGTCATCGGGAATGGACATGACTCAGATGATGAACTTGAGCCTGCTGAACTCCCCCGCCCCCCATAGAATTGTCATAGAGAAGAGAATCATAGCATCAATCTGTCTAGGATTTGTCTTTAAGTGGTAGCAGTCAAAAGAGTTCATCTTTGATCTCTGAAAAAACATAACACATTAGTCAGTCGATGTGTTTTCATAAATTCGAATTACTCATCTGTGTAGTGTGATATGTGTATATGTTTATTAGATAGGACAGAATGCAGGGACAGTATTGAATTAGATAATAGAAACTAAATTAAAAATCACTGCCTAACTGACCTTTCTCATAGACTGGAAAATGAAATGTGGCCCTTTATTTATTTCCAGACTTTGATGTGAAGTGTTGTGTTTTTTTTTCTGACTGACCATCTTTGTAATAGAAGCTGAGTGGTGTTTATTTATTTATTTATTTATTATTGTATTATTATTATTTTTTTACAGACTGTACTTCCATACTTATTTGGAATACATACACAAGTGAAAGTGCTCTTTAATAAAGGTTTGCATTTAATTTAAACTAGAAAAGGATATTAAATTATACATGTGTGCAACATTATTTAACAAGATATTCTTTGAAATTACTATTTTTAAATTGTAATCATAGTACATCTTATCCATGTTCTTTTATAAAGGGCACACATTGATACACCAAAACACACAAACAGATAAAACCTTGTTTCATATGACCTTTAAAAAATTTGCAGTATTCTAATTTTTTACTGCAGCTAACAGTCTCATTACCATACTGTTCTTGAAGTCTTTTGTAAATATTGATTGGTTTTGCACCTTCATTCAAAAGACATTTCATCACAAGTCCCAGATTGTGTTTTAACATATATGTATAAACTGTACAGTATATGCATACTTCATATGGTATAGCATATTTCATACAGGTATATGCACCATATATTACATTTTCATATGGGTTTGAACGAAGCAGAGCAGTAAGCCTGTAACAGCAGCTGTACTTTTATGATTACAACAGTATGGAATGTTACCATTTCCCTAACTAATTGTGCGATGCTCACTCAAACTGACCATGAATCCCCCTGTAATAACAGGAACATGCACAACTATAGCACTAAATATCATATTTTTAAGTGCTTGAAATTTAAATGATCACTAACTTGTAGAATCCACTGGGACTGACTGACTCAAAAGATAAATGTGGCAACCCTTCACATTGTAAAAGGTAAAAATGTAACCAATTTTTCTATGTATCTTGAATCTTGTATCTTGAGGTAAACTTGAATATCATGAGTTTGATGGTTGTGGGCTGGGAAAGCATCCAAACGAATCAAAAAGATTTAAAACTAAACAGCAGTCTTTGTGTGGGAAAGAAGTTAGCACCTATTTCTGATTTCTTTCAATAGAAACACTTTTCTTTAGTGTTTTCCATTGTTTGCATGGTACAGTGATAGGGTTGACATAAAAACGGCTCTGTGAGTCAAGACTACACCCACTTCCCCAGATACAAATATATTGAGCATTAAATGAATACAGAACTAGCATCAATGCATTACACTCCACAACACAGCATGGTTTTATGCAATCATGCCGTTATCTGGAGAGATTTCCTAAAATCCTGTGCTCAAAGCATTTTAGCCATTATTTGTTTTGCTTTTTTTTAAATAAACATAGCGCTCAGGATTGTGCAGTATAAAGTGGCTTATTTTTTTTTTTTTTTAGCACAAAATAGGCAATATAACTGAATATAACTGAATTTTAGTTAATTTTAACCAAGTTTCCCAAACACAACTGAGCAAAAAATTAGAAACTTGGTCACATAGGCAAAGAAATAGCACAAATACAGTCACGTATTTCTATAGTTGTTTTTAGTTGCTTCTATGATCAAATTATTATTATTTTTTTCTCATTTTGTGAGTTCTACATTTTTGCAACTTCATTCCCAGATTTTGGAGGTGGTAAAATTTACCATTTATAAAGTAATGATAACTTCTTTTCCACCTGACATATCCAAAAATCCAAATATACAGTTTGAAGTCCGAAGCCTCCCTATTAACACACACCAGAAAGGCTTCTATATAAGCAGAAATATATTTCTTTCAATCGTCATTGACCTATGCTGAGTTGTTGGCACGTATCTGTGCAAGGGTTAAGAGAAAAATTAGATACTGTATCCTGCAAGATTATAGATTTTATATATACAGTATATGAGCACGAGATTCTGCCAATGTGCTGACTCTCCTCATGACTCCCTTCACTGTTTTTTTTTCCTTGGTGAATGTGAACTGCAATGATAACTAGCTTCTAACACAAGACTGAGTCCCAAATCCTTCTCTGTACTGAAAAATGCAAAATTAACGATTTAACTAATCCAGTGCATCACACTTCATGCTGAATTAATTGAATCAGAAATATGCAAAGTATTTAACCAGTATCGATGACTACATAAGTGTACATCTCTTTCACATCATTTTATCTTTTAAACAATCAGAATTAAAATTAAATAAATGGACAAATAAATGTGCTCATGTTTCAGTAATGATGGCCATTTTAAAGGATTTCTTTTTCTGAAATCATACAAATATCAAATCACAGAGCACAGACTGTATAATTATGTGTTTGAATTTTGTTCCAAGCTTGTTTGTGTGTGCAGAAGACTTTTTTTTAATGTCCAGCTCAGAGTTACAGCAAGGTTTGTTTGTAGTTAGTTAGTTCATTGTCTGTGTGTTAAGAGTGGCTGTATATTTGCCTTCTTTTATCTTTTCTTTTATCTGTCAAACAGAAACATTCCTCCACCCAACACAGTCTATATATTTTTTTTCAAATATGTCTTTCAGACTGTCAAGAAATGTCCTTCCAGGTATTCAATTTTTCCACAGCATTTTCAGGGCCATTCCACTTTCTTTTATACCAAAGCACCTCTATCTCATCTCTCTCTTTCTCACTCTTATATATTACTTTATATTTGTATATAAGGATTATACATCTGGTTTCCTCCCACAGTCCAAAGACATGCAGATTAGGCTAATTAGCATTCCCAAATAGCCTGTATTGTGTGTCTGTGTGCTTATGTGCCCTGCAATGGACTTGTCCAGGGTGTACCCGCCTCATGCCCAAAGTTTCCTGGGGAAGCCTCCATCAAGCACCATTAATCATTATATAATTTTCTTTCATGAAAACCATCCCAGGAAATCAAGATCAAACCTTACCTCTGCTGCAAAGATAAAATTATTTTCATTAACAGTTGGGTTGTCTTATGTTTATCTTTCTCTCTCTATTCATTTATCAGTTCTTTAGCAACTGTTTCAGGTCTGTGTTATAAATCATTGATTTACACTACTCTTGTTTATAAAATGCCTTCACTAAAAACATAAATAGATAAATATATCCTTAAAGCATAAGGCATGAATTTAAAGATTATAGTATGGAAATAAAGGAGCATTTATTAAGGGGTGGAAGGATGAATAGGAGAAGACTAAAGAATCAGTTTGGACCTTTCCAGAACATAATTGTTCTTTACTAGATAAAAAAAAAAAATTACTTCCTGAGACACAGTGGAGCACAACACTAAAGCTAGGCATTTGTAAATCAATTGTTTCTAACCATCCCTTTTGCCACCAAATGTCATTGTGATGCACACACACACACACACACACAATTCACTTTGTCAAATGGACTGACGCCAGTAGACTAATGGTGAGAAACAAAGATGAAAAATGAACACACTGACACTGCCTGGTTCCCACCCATGCAAAAGCAGTATCTCAGTGGCAAACTACAGTACATCTGAAGAGGTCTTGGGTCAACAAAAGACAGCAAATTTTGGCAGCATGTTGTAATACTGACCTTCTCCTTGGAAACCATGGGAGAGACAAATAATCAGAAAAGAAGCAGAAAGCACAAAATCATAAAAACTGAGTAATATTTTCTTTTGTAATACAAACACAGCTAAAATATATAAACATACAATAAAGATTTGACAAAGAAAAATGTATTTTACTCCTCTTCACAGAAGGTTCTTTGCTACTATAATCTGATAACTTATGTAGCAAATGATTAGTTTAACAGATCATACTCACAGGCAGTCGATGTAAGTGAGAAATGCTGTCTCTCTCACTTTCTATTCCTCTCTCTCACCACATTAAGCATGTTACAGCCAGTTTTCTGGCACTGATCCTCTCCCTCTGTTAATTTCTCCATCTCATTAGTCAGCAACAGGACACACTTCCAGGGAGTCGTGCATCATTGGGTCACACATTTTACAATGTTAGGGCTTTACAAGAGGCCGCTTAGGACCTCCAGCAGGAAATTTCCATCAGTGGCTGTGTACAACAACATAGTAATGAACGTAATTGACATTAAACATGCAATTGTAAAATTGTTAATATAGAGGTTTCCATTAGCTCAATAATGAATTAAATTTTTACTCTTTTCTTATGTTTTACAATAATATAATAATAAAAAAAAAACAATATGAAGTGATTTCTACTAAAGTGATAAAAAGGACAGAGTGGAAAAAAAAGGATTTGCTCATGATCCAGAACACATAAACTCATTGCTCAAGCAGGGTGAAAGTAGTGTTATAGCTTGGACTTGCACAGACCCGCTAATCTTTTTAGATGTAACTTAAGCAGAATGAATTTAGAAGTCAACTGATATGCATTGAAATATTCAGTGTTATTCGCTTTATTAACTTTAAGCCTATTTGTGCCAGGACATCATTTACTAACCCTCTTGCTTACTCAATGTCGTCTTTTGCTATTGTAGCATGGTTAAATTAGTTTAGCCATTATTAGTTACATATACATTACTGCACAGTATAATTCTTTCTTTGTATATCCCAGTTTGGGGACTGGAGTCAGAGTGCAGGGGCAGCCATAATAAGGCAACCCTGGATGGGGCACGGTCGAGGGCATTGCTCAAGGGCCCAACAGTGATGAAGCTAGAGCTTGAACTGCTGACCTTTTAACCAGTAACCCAGAGCCTACCACATGGTTGTGTTTGAGCATGATGTGTGTTTACAGATGCTTTTCTGCTCACCACAGTTATAAAGAGGGCCTACTAGCATTTACTGGTGAAGCTCACCCCAGTCCCAACCTGTCTGTAAACTCTCCTCTTACCTCTTATATGAAACTTCCAGGAAATCAGCAGTTTTTGAATAACATATCTCAGTAACAACCATCTCATGGTCACAGTCTTTATTTATTATTCTGTTTGGTGTAAACATTAACCGAAGCTAAGGACATATACGTATGTGATTATATCCACACACGATATACAAAATTGTACTAACAAATAGGTTCTGATATAGCTCAAACAGAATATACTGTAGACTAGAGGAATTTGTGGGACACAACATATATTTAAAATTTCATAGAATCAATAATGCGAAATAATAAGGAGGCACAGTGGTGTAGTGGTTATCACTGTCGCCTTACACCACCAGGGTCCGGGTTTGATTTTCGGCCAGGTTTGATTCCTGTCTCTGTCTGCATGAGTTTGCATGCTTGGTGGGTTTCCTCCGGGTACTCTGTTTTTCCTTCCACAGTCCAAAGACGTGTAGGTTAGGTTAATTGGCATTCCCAAATTGCCTGTAGTGTGTGAATGAGTGTGTGAGTGTGCCCTGCGATGGATTGGCACCCTGTCTAGGGTGTACCCTGCCTCGTGCCCTAAGTCTTCTGGGATAGGCTCCAGGTCTCCCGAGACCCTGAATACAGGATTAAGCGATATAGACGATGAATGAGTGAGAATGAAAGATTAAAAAAAAAAACAGATGAAATACTGGAATCTATATAAAGCTGTGACTTCTCACATGACCGAACACTCTCAAAGATAAGGAAAATGCATTGTTATAAATTGGCCTACAGGCTGTGTATTCCTAGCACTAAATTCTGGATGTGAAGTCCATACATGAAACATCTAATTACTTTTACTGTTGTACATGCAGAGTAATTTTTTAAATAGGACTGTATGTAAGGTTTTATGATATTGTAAGACATTGTAATCTAATAAGAAGATCCTATGCCATAAGAACAGACCCCTCACTGTGCTTCCCTATGCCTTCTGTGGTAACACCTTCTATATCCTGTATCCAGATGAGGATATATCCAAATGGCTCTTGTCTCTTAGAACTCTTTTGTTTAATCAGGAGAATGCAAATGTATCTCCTCTGATAATGACTGGTTCTTTTGATGTTCTGGATGTAGCACCGTTTAAATGTGCTCTCTTTGCTGAGAATAAACAGAGATCTTCAGACATCATGCCTGCGTGTGTGT
>JAOVVB010000041.1:24831955-24853232 GCA_028570985.1 Heterobranchus longifilis
AATTGGCATGAACATAAATCAAATTAATACATATAAGAAATGACAAAATAGTCCATATAATAATATTTTGACAGTAATACAAACTCCAAAACATTAAATCAGAGTTAAAAGTGATGCAGCATGTATCTAATCTATGTGCTGTATCTTTTAGTTATATACATTAAGCATGGGCTTAATGTTTGGCTCACACAGATTAATGCCAACATGGTTTTGAATCTAAGCTCTCACCTAAAGAAACAAAGTCACAACACAGTCAAGTCATTTTCATGAATTAAGTAATAAATTAATAGCAGTCTGTTTCCATTGCCAGATTGCAGACATATGGAAAAAAGCAGACAGATAGACAAATAGATAGATAGATACATACAGTACATACATACTAGGGAAATTTTTCCTTAGCTTACACTGTAGTATTCTCTCTCTCTCTCTCTCTCTCTCTCTCGCTCTTCACACTCTGTGTGTGTGTGTGTGCGCACGTATTCACGTTTGCTACAAGGAGCCTATCAGCATTTAATCTGGGTGGAGCCAAAACTTGCGTGACAAACAGAAAGAAAAACAAGTGGGGCCATCTCTCCTCCGGGCAGTGCATTTAATACCACTGCCTTTCATCTTTCATGTCGCTTCTGGTTAACCCTGCTCTGCCTTCACTCCTCACATCCATCTTTAATCAGCACTCCACCGAAAGCAGCACCAATTAGCTGATGCGGGCCATCCAGTCCAGAGCAAGCCATCTATGAGTTACACAAACCAACAGATGAAGAGATTCTAAGTGACTCACTATCAGACTCCCTAACACAGTGGTTCTTTATTTTGTCTTTTCAAATAAAATTGGTCATTATTTTTTAGTTATGCCAACTGAAAGAAGAACCCCTTTTAACATCAGTGGAGTTTTCCCTTTTTTCCTCTCACAGGAAAGATGTTCGGAATTAATTTATGTGTCCAGAAGTCTGGATTTTAGTGAGTCTTTAATTCTGGCATACAATTTTGTAAGTTACATGCTATTTTATGAACTACTTAAATATTTTATGTTACAATCACAAATGATGTTTGCAAAAAATGTTTGCTAAACCTACAGTAAGCATGAGAGTCTTAAAGGCAACAGACATAAAGGAATATAACTTAGCAATTAAATTGGAAGAATTGTGACTCATTAGATTGGATTACTGAGAAATATGTCTTCTGTAGATATAATAAATTATTCTTTTAGTCCGCCTTATCAATATAGAAGTCATAGAGAAACCAAATATTGGAAACCAATATTGGAAATTAATTTTCAAACAAAACAAACAAAAAAATTAAGGTGCCCCCTGTAATGTTTTTAACTTAAAAGTAAACTTTTAAACCATTTGTTACAAATTGTTGACACTGTAGAATCCTTAAAAAATGTATAATTATAAAGTGAGTCAGTTTGGGGGTTTATTTTGCTCAAATGTAAGGAATAAACATTGATGTCTGAGTTCCTGTTGTCACACGACATTAACCAAATTCTATACTTAAAATTATTCAGAACTTTGTGCTGAATCTTTTCTTTCACTTATAAACCAAGGTTACAACCAGGTTACACTGTGTGGTGGAAGATTTTATTATTAACATAAATAAAAGGTCAACTCTTTATTGAACTTTTGTTATAATGACTAATTACAAAAAATGGTTACTCTTGGGCATGATACAAAGTGTATTATTGTGGTTTATTGCTTTATTAAAAACATTGCCATATTGTTTTTATTAAATTAATACAACATATCACAACCTAAAATACTTTCTAATAAGTTGTATTTTTTAACAGCACATTATGCATTTTAACCAATTATGATAACATTTATTGTGGAATGTCTGACAATTAACTTCCTTGAATTCAATTATGTAACAGCAGCTACAAACACAAACTTTTGTTTGTTATATTTAAAACAAGAATGCAGCTTGCCATGTTATAGTCAATTGCAACAAACTGCTGACAACTTAGATTCCTACCATAACTGTTCAATGTAACTTCAGTTAAAAATTTTGTTTCTCCTAAAAGAAAGTACTATATTGGAGATTATAAAGAATATTCAATTTTGTTGGTGGTGTTTATTTGTTATTATTTGTCTTGAATTGTATCGAGTCTTTACCTTCCAAATAATTGTGTAAGTTTTATAGAATTTTTTTCAACCCCAATCTGACAAAGTGTGATTAATTACCTGACAAGACTACAATGCTTGACAGTATATTACCATTTCATCTTTTACAATTTACAATTTTTATGAAGTGACTTTTAAGTCCAATCCAAAACACTTTAAACAATATATATTCTTAAGGTTCCTACCTTCATAATAGCTTACTACATACTTTGAATGTATAGGTAGAAGATATCAGGAAATCATCTATAAATCTGATCACTTTGCATACTTGTGACATCGATACATTATGTTGCACATCTATGAGTAAATTACAAGTGAGGGCTGTAGCTTTAAACTTGAGAGCAATTCGATTTTAACAGCATCCTCCACAAATCTCTCTCTCTCTCTCTCTCTCTTAGCAACTAGTTCTAATCTGATACAGGCACTAGAAAAATCAATTAGAAAACTAAAACTGTGCATAAAGTCAGCTAAATATTTATTAAAATAATAAAATAATTATCAAAATAATTATTAAATTATAATAATAATAAATGAAAGCAGTATTTTCATAGACCTTCAATATCAAATTTCTCTCTCTCTGTCTCTCTATCTCTCTCTCTAACACACGCACACACACAAACGCATACATTTGATCCCCTGTTTACAGACGTGATATTTGAACAAGGCTTGAACTAATTACTACATATTTGTGCCACCAACAAAGTAATCTAATATAATCTGTATTTACTTCATTCTCTTCCTCTTTTTCACACATACACCTACACCGAAAAAAAAAATGCAAAATACAAGTACAATCCTACACACTCAAAATTTTAAAACAAACATGGTATTTTCCTGTAAAGTAAAATAGGGGGAAATGTTTTGTACAGGATTTCTTGTTTTAAAGCACTTACACACATATTTTTTTATGCCTTCAAATCTTTCATTAGCCATGTTGGATATTTGAGTTTTGCAAAATGGGGGATGCAGATTAACTGAAGCCTGTTAAAAATGTTCAGCTCCTTGTTGTGATGGGTCGAAGTTGACAGAGGTCAATATGGTGAGAAGAGGTTAAACAAATTTACTCTCTTCCTGAAAAACCTCCAGCTGATAAAGCACTTAGCTTAAGCAGGCACAAGATTAGCACTCAGGCTTAAGTTTTGGATTAAACATCAAAATCTGCTGTTAGTGCGTCCTCATCAAAAGTAATTTAGAGGGGAAAAAATTGAGATGTCGAACAAGCAATATGTGTATAATGGGAATATTATTCCTAATGTTTGCATTCTATTTCTATTTAGAAGTATTAATCAATGTACTGCATGTGCAAAACAAAAACTACTATGTCCAAATATACTGTTATTCTGTTGTACCATAAATATTTAGTTGATTGAAAAGCCATTGTTTTTCCCCCTTATTGGTTGGTTACTTGATTAGACATTAAATGCATTAAAACTATGCAAATTCCCATTTACAGAACATAAATGTATTATATTAAACATATTTAAATACATTTCTGCACATAAATGATGAGTAATTTGTTTCAATAAGATAAACCCTAAAAAAATCAACTTCTTATGTTTTACAACTTCATGTTTAAAATTTATAAGTCTGCAGCAGCATTACATTAAATAATTACTGTACATTGTATAGGTCTGCAGCAGCAGTACATTAAATCATATACAGTACAGTAGATAGGATAAATTAGAGAACAATGGGATTTTTTGGAGAGAAATAAGGACTTATAGTTGTTCTTTCTTTCAGGCTTTATTTTATAAAAAATACCAAGTTCAAGTGTTTGACATGGGTAAGCTGTAAAAAAGGGAACAACACTAATAGTACTTATACTAAATAGTAATTAGAAGGGTGCATAAATAAATATATACACTAAAAACCCATAATTTGTGCTGATTGCCCTGTCAGACAGTTTTTTCATCATATAAGCTAATAAAAATTATTACTTCTATTATATTTATACAGTCACATGCATATACCACTCATACATTACTCTATCTATCTATCTATCTATCTATCTATTGTTATTATTATTATTATTATTATTATTATTATTATTATTTTCAACTGTACTGTATTTGTCAGTAACTGTCATTTTAATTTTCAACAGTCTGTTGGACAATAACGTAATAATTGTAAGCAAGGCATTATTTTACTTTTACATGCACTTTTGTTTGTAATGTAAGGTACTTTTGGGTGGAATGCTAAATTAAATGCTAAGCTAAGTCTACATATTTTTGAGGTGCACAGATTTTGAAAATGAGGCATCCGACCCAAAATTGAAGGTAATTGAGAATGAAACTGAATCACAGTATTTGTCTGCATTATCACTAACTAGTAAAAGAGCCACACACTGATAGTAGGAGTTTGGCAGTACAATCAATATTTTCACCAATGATTTTCACAGTGACTGAATGCAGCTCTAAAAAGCAGGAGCATGTCAGGACATATCAGGTCGATGCAGTTTAGGACAGGTCAAACTAAAGGCAGAACATTAATAGGTTTTGTAATATATATTGTGTTAGTACATTTTAAAAATACATTGAAATAAAAACTTAATTACTTAAGTTATTAGCCCTAGTTCAACGGGACAGCCTTTGGTGAGTAGTGAGCAAAAAGTCATGTTACTCAACCCACACTTCTTTTGTTCCACATGTCCCATTCAATGATATACAAGTCATCATACTGCAACCATACAGATGTTAATGACGATAAATTGCTGTTCAACTATCAACATTACAAATATATTGTAATTTCAATATATAGTGTGATTTAAACACACTGCTGCTCATTACACACACTCAAAATATAAAAATAAAAAACATGAGTCAAGACAAATGTTTCATAAATGAATTCTCTTTTGTCCATTGAGACTTTGATAAATAGTCTCCTGTGGCATATACTTGCAGTATAAGCCTATTTCACCAGTACAAACAAAAAAACATTAGTTGGGTCCATCATTAAACACCATCCAGCAATGAAGAAAAACAGTTTACTCTTCTAAGAATATGCTGTTGCATCTGAACCAAATTTTTACCAGTTATGGCCAAGCACCTGGCCTATTTGCTCTCAATTGCAGCTCAATGGGAAAACTTTCCTCTGCCCAAAAGAAATGAAAAACAGTGTACAGTGCAAAAGTCCCTCATTTTAGGTTTATAAGGGGGCGACTTCCACATGAGTCCAACTTGCTTAAGAGCTTTTGACCACATTTTAAACAGTGTTTTGGGCAACTCACTCACCTTAGATGTTTAAAGCAATTAAATAACAATTCAGTAATTCACAACCTCCTGTACATGCTTGCATTGCAAACTATTTGTAACTAAATGAGTAGACCAAATCTTAGACTTTTCAAATTTTAGACTTTGTGCAAATTGTTGACTTTGTGGAAAAGTTAGAACTGTGCTTATAAAGAAGGTTCCCATGTGTAACATTCTGTGCTGTATAATGAGCATGGTGTGTACCAATGAAATAACAGCTTTCAAATAAAATGTGTTCAGATGTGAGCATGTCTGCCTGAAATATAGCCAAATGACATGAGGAAAATAATATTACCAAAGTGTGACATTAGAATAAATGTATAAATTTACAATACCTGGACATTTTAAAATGATAAAACTATTGTCCTACATCATTTATATTACTGGAATTAAGTTGAGGACCATCCAACACATTAATAAAAACTGAAAAAATAAAGGTGAACACTCAACATTGATGAAGAAATTTTGGAGAAAAAAAAACATGAATGATTGTAATTAGAGATCACTTAAACATTAGGTGAAGTTACATTGTAAAAAAAAAAAAAAGCTTTGTTCAATAGTAAAAGTATGAGCATTTCTACATGCACAATGTGATAAGAACTTACAGAACCAACTAAACAGATGTGCACTTTTTTAGTGAAATGAATCAAAAAGACGTCTTCAGTTTGCTTGTATAAAGATTGTACTTTGGAGCACTGGAAAAAGGTCATGAGCTAATGGCATTTTTTTTTTGTTTTTTTTTTTTGGCCAGGCAGTGTATAATGATGACCCCCAGGAAACCCCAGAAAAAAACACATACCCTTGCCGTTGCCATGTTTAACGATGTTAAAGTTGTGATAAACTTTAAATGATTTATGTAATGAACTGCAGTTTAATAACTTCACCAATAGATGGAGTAATATTTCTAACATCAATCTACGCACCAAGGATATTCAATTGCATTAACTATACTTTTGGCAAACTGATGATTGCTAATGGGTATGTGCTTGGATTAATCAGTATTTATAGCTGGAGAAGAGAAGAGAAGAGAAGAGAAGAGAATGCTCTAAAGGCTGGTCAGCAGTGTGAAAAGGCCATGCCAGTCTAGATAAAGATCAGTAGGAATACATAACCTCTGCCTTCTTTTCCACAGGTTGGTGCATTTAGATGCAAAACATACTGCTGTACAAACAGATCTAAAAGTTAATTCATCTCTCTTACACACACACATACACACACACATACACACACACACACACACACACACACACACACACACACACACACACACAAATGCACATATGACTTGAGTGCAAGAACAGGATGGATGTAATTCACTTCCATGTGTGGAAACTCTGAGGTCTGGCCTTTGTCATTTCAAGGACTAAACCATTCACATATGAAATGTAACTTCATCAGGCAAAGGTGAAATAAAAGGTCAAAATAAAACACACGTACAGTGAGCAAAACATGGGGCTCAGTAGAGTTGAGACTCTCAATCTGTTTATGATGCCCAATACCAACGTAAAGAGTGAAGCTGTTATTAAGCCTCAATCATGACACCATGATCATCATTTCAAATAAAAAAATAATAACGACAATTATATATTTGTAACGCTTATTCGGAAAAACATTAAAGCAATAGTGTTAAACTCCCCACCTTTCCTCTGTCTTGATGGTTGCTCTGTAACCGCGAATGACTTTTTATCCAGGTGGTGTGACTCACGAAATTTTATTTGGTTTGATATTTATCCAATATATTATACTATTTTATATTTTATAGATAGTTGTTCTTTTTTATGTTGATCGTATCTATGTGGCCTTGGCAATCCCGATTTTAGTCCATAGAGTTAATAATACACGATATACTGCACAGAAAATGATATATTGCAGAAGAATAATCTTAAAGCGCTATAAAACATTGTTAAATTTGCTAATTATTACAGTCTAGTCTCGTTGATTTTAATTGTATTTAATTAAAATCTACTTATTTACACTACAAAATTAACTACTAAAATGAAGATAGATAGATAGATAGATAGATAGATAGATAGATAGATAGATAGATAGATAGATAGATAGATAGATGGATGGATGAGAACCAAGCAAACAATAAGCTAAATAAATAATAAACGAGGTCTAAAATAATTTATCCGTTCGGTTTGATAGATTTGTAAAAGTATTAGAGAAGTGCAATTGACCAAATGAATATAAAGCTAGCACACAGAAACCATTAAACAACAGTTAGTTATCATGGCTTCATAATATATTTTTATTCTGCACGTTAGATAAACACACTGTACAAATATGTGAATTATAAGGATACCTTATGCAAAATAAAGTTTTTGTTATTGGATATTTTAATTAGGTGTGTATAGACTTTTATTACAGTAGTGAGTTGCTGACATGCATAGTCTGATTCAAACGCAGAATCGAAAAAAATGTAGGCTATTTACACCCATGAGGAATATGGCAGCCTATACAGCTATAAAGTCCATCTTGTCTGTTTCCAATATGAGATAAAGAAAACGATTTCAGGATGTTAAAAAGGGGGAAATTATTCTTTAGATATTTTTTTAAGATTAAAATTATAAATTTAGTATTAACAACGTTAAATGCTTCATCAATAAAAAGTTTCAATTTAGAAGTAGTCATAGACGGACTGAGCGGTTGATATTTAAAGTGGATAACTTATACAGGCGATAAATAAATAAACCAATAAATAAAAATAGTGAAAATTTTACCTGCGCACAATCAGGTAATTCAGTTTACTGAACCTGCTGAAAAATCTATACTGTAATTTTAGTCATAAACTATTTGGTTTGTATTATTAGTACTAGGATACTTACTTATACTTATTTACTTACTTACTTACTTGCTTACTTACTTACAAATAAAAAATTTTATTTATTTGCTTGATTGTTTATTTGAACTTTTTGTTTGATGTATGATACACCACCGAAAAACATAATTTAACCATTAACGTTCATTAAAGTTTTTGATTTTAAAAAGATGACAAAAAGAAAAAAAACAAAGATTAAGAGCGACCATTAGCTTAATTGAGTTCAGCCAAGTTTTCCTCATTTGCGTTAAACGCGAGTAAACGCGCGCGCTTAATCCAAACTTTTGTAATCTTCTTTCATGCATTTTTACATATACAGCATGTTTTAATTACAGTATATTAATTGTCTAATATAATCTACATCTAAATCCACGTCTTTGAACATTTTATGCTATAACAAGAATACATTAGGTTACAAATAAAATAAGACGACCTTGAGCTGATCGTGTTTAAAACTTTGTTGGCATGCATTGTCCGAAGCAAAATGTCACATGACATTTTTATTATTAATGATAATGATAATAACATGTTTATTCGGTAAATTACCAAGACTTGTGAAGGATCCCGGGATTTCCATTAGTGCACCTTTTTTTAACATCCGAAGAATTCAGTTCATTAAAAGCTCGGGGTAACACAATAACCTACATTTTAATCTAATTGTTCAGTGACTGGAAACAAAAGAGAATGTATATCTAGTAATATAATGTTAGCTGATTCATTCTTTAAAAAAAATAGTATCTGGATAAATATTAAAACAAAAAAAGTTTTCATTTAACAACAGGCCCATGCAGTGCAACATCGGAGTTCCTTTTCGGCAGAACGCGGGTATGACGTCACAGCATATCCCGCCAATAGGCAGTCAGAATCAAGCTCCCCGCGCGGCCCCGGTAACTGTCTAAGCAAGCATTTTTATTTGCTCCCTAATTGACCCAGATAAAGCGCTCACTGGCAGGGATCCTTCGACCCCCAGGCGCTGTCAGCCACAGAGCAGGGATTTGCGGACAGTAATAGCCTTTTACCGTACGCGTCCAATTTACCAGTGTGATCGTCCAAAAAGCGTGACGTTCCCGGTTTGGTATCTCAGGACTTCATCTCAGTAAGACATGGTGCAACGGGGACATCTTGAAGAAACAGCTTAATAATTTTAGCGTGACACAGACCAACCCTCTACACACACAAATGAACTTGGATTTTACGCAAAATAAAAAAGGAAGATGCCTGAAACAATCACAGAGAGCAACACGTCTACGCTGTCGCGAGGATCTTCGTTTTTTATCGAGAACTTGCTTGGCTCAGATCGCACCGAACCTCCTGCCTCTAATCTCAAACACATGCGTAATGGCGAAGGACACAGAGAGATGAAACACAAGACAACGTCTCACCATGAAGTGTGCCGTGCAGAATCCAGCACAAACTACAAAATGGAGATGTGCCCACCCTCGCCTTCGCCCTGGTATGGAAGGGACTCCCTGAATCTCGGGGCTGTCGAGAGATCTGATAGTGAGTAAACAAAGCCATAAATACATTGTAAGGGTTATTTTAACGTCGGCTAAATAAGAAATGTACCACACAGCAAGTGAATGAGTTTTCCGAAATCACTGCAGCGAATGCACTTTGTGATGTTTTAAAGCATGTGATGTTTTAATTTTATTCAGATGTTAATTAAAGCAAAATTATTGTGAGCATTTAGATTGTAGAGTGCAGTATGAATGATACTATTGGAGCTGCTACACAGTGTCAAAAAAACCTCGCATATCTGCATTAATTTATTATTTAAATAAAACAGCCTAGCATTGGCCTACATAAAGTCCATACGACGTCAAATGAACAGTATGTGTTAAAACAAGCCCTGCATAATTTACTTCAACATTTTGTGTAGGTATTTGTGTAGTAATTAATTCAACACTTACTGTGTAGATATTTGCTCTGATGCAAGGGAAGCAATTACGCTCCTGACCGTTTTGTCGTATTGTATAAAACCAACAAGTATGCGTCTGTCAGCTAAAACTGGAGCTCGGCATTCCTAATCTAAGTTATTCCGTATCAATGCGTGCGCTATTCACGAGTCATACGACTTTGGGCAGCTGAGAGAGAAAATATTATTTGACTTGACCAATTATAAATGCATCTGGTCCTTGTTTTGGTAAACCCACGCAAAACCGCTTCTTATGACTTGGATTGCTTCTGCAAGCAGAGTGTATGAGTGCGAATATGGCATGGAGGTAAAGTGGCATAAATTGATTGCACCTGTTTTTGTTGTTGTTGTTGTTGTTAAAAAGCAGTTGGTGTCACGTGATATATTACCACTTAGTCAGCCTGTCCAAATTATCTCAAACATAAACGTTGACTATTATAGGCAAAATATTAGTGTGACAAATGCACCAAAACAAAACATTTGTCACTTTGTAGAACGTATTGAGATAATGAACCAAACATAGGAGTTTATGTTGGAAAAAAGGCCTATGGATTATTTGCAAACCAGAACACAAGGGTTAAATGCAAAGCCCGAAATAATCAGAGGAAAACTAGTGCTTGTACAGTGATTCAATTAATGATAAGGATAAGTAGTTTCTCTCCCAGACTAAATGGGTATTAACACATATGACACTTTTTGTTCAGGTCCGAAAGAGGAAACCCGAAGTTCTTACGAACAAATCGACTCCGTCTGCAGCGACTGGGACTCCCCGTTGGTGTCTGAAACGCCAGGCAAAGACGGCGTGCGCAAAACGGCTGACAGAACTGCCGCTGATGCACGAGATGAAGCGCGACGGCTCTCGGATGACCACTCGCCTCCTGACACCACCGAGTCCGGCTCAGTGAGAAAGAAGAAAACCCGGACCGTGTTCAGCAGGAGCCAGGTGTTCCAGCTGGAGTCCACATTTGACGTGAAGCGTTACCTAAGCAGCTCGGAGCGTGCCGGCCTCGCCGCGTCCCTGCACCTCACCGAGACACAGGTGAAAATCTGGTTTCAAAACCGGCGTAATAAGTGGAAGAGACAGCTGGCTGCAGAACTCGAGACTACCAACGCGTCGCACTCATCTCAGCGCGTCGTGCGCGTCCCCATTCTGTATCATGAGAGCGCTACGCTCGGTCTCAATGTGCCACAAGTGTCGCCTCCTATCGTAGGTTTTACAAGTTCAGTGAGCTACCCACTCACTAATTTCACTCACTCAGTGAGTCTGTTGAGATCACAACTAGCAGGACTTGTCTAACTTCACGGACTAACTTCAAGGACAATCGGGCTTATCTTATCACTGAAGTGCAATAACACACACGGCTGCACAAAACTATGCATCCATCCAAAGAAGTCAAATATTCTGATGAAACAGCAAATCCCCCAGCCTAATTATAAATGAATACTTAGTGTTGAATTGTCTTTCAGATGTATACAAGTCAAAATGACCAAATAAATAGGCTTCACTCTTTTGTTGTCCCTCTGGGGAACCATTACATGTTCTCTGTAGAACCTCTAAATGTGTTCCCCTTTTTGGAAGAATTAATAGTTTAATGAGCCTTTTTGTAAGCGTGCACAATTTATTAAACAATGGAAGTTTTACTGTGTATATAACAGAGTATTTTATTTGCATTGTTATTTCTAATCTCTAAAATAGTCTATGCATGGGGATTTAGGCCCTCCTATTGGCCTATATGTATTTATTTAAGACTTTTTTAAAAAGAACTATTTTTTATTCAGATACACGTATTTATATGTTTTCCACTCTTTTTCACGCAGTGCATTTAAGTTGGTAATAAATTCTTCACAAATCTACGGTGTTAGTGCTTGTTGATGTTATTGCACCCTTTGATTATTAGCTATTATTATTATTATTATTATTATTATTATTATTATCATCATCATCATTATTATTATATTTATGTTAGAGTATACGAAGATTGTTTTGCAAGTGCGTAAATGAAAACCATGACAAACACCTTTCTCAGTATTTAGAGGTATCGGTCTTAAGCATAAATACATTTTAAATAATTACATATTTTTTAGAAAACGCTATAACAGCACATCTTTTTTGCACTGAAAATAGTTTCACTCCTTTGATTGTTAATGTCTAATAATTCCATCTTTACGCTTAACAAAAGAACACACCCAAATGATTAACGTCCATGCCTGAAGAAAAGCTAAAAAAGTTACATCTTGGACGTAGGTTAACTGAACAGTTTTGACAGTATGGATAATATTAGTCTAAAATTGTTCTAAATACTGATTTGTTTATCGTTCTTATATTGTAAATACATTTGTATTATAAATATCTAGGAATCTGGCGTATATTGTAGTCTTTAGTTTAACAAAGCACATAGTGTTTTGAAATAACATATAAATAAAAATATATATATAAAAACAGGCATCGAGAAATACATTTTATAAAATGCATAGATTACATTAATTCAATTAATGCCAAAGCAATTACTATCCGAAACAGATGTGTTTGTTGTTGCTGTGTTATTAACTAAAAATCCAAATAAATTAGTGTTTGTTTATTTGATATCCTAAAGCTATTTTTTATTATTTAAAGTTGATGCACGCAGATATTTATTTAATATCTTCTTAAGAGCCCGGCATTTCGCATGTACGTTTACGCTCTGTGCATTTATTTAACGCTGTGGATTTAGCTGTGCTGATGTAGGTTATTTACTGCACAGGGTGTGAACGTGGGGCTGTGGCTGTGCGTGCGCGCGCGCGCGCGCTCTCGTCAACCGCCCTTCCCGACCATTGGCCGCTGAGCCGAGGGATTTCCGCGACCAATAGACGAAAAGGGGAAACCACGTACTTCCGGTCCGAGAAGTAACGGTCGCGCAGGACTCCGACTTGCTAGTCGGTTGCGAAGCGATGGTGCTCGAGGGGACCGAGGTCTGGGTGTAAAGCTGCGCGGAGACTGGGGCCACGCAAACCATCCGTCTGCCTGTGAATATGAGCAAGGAAGAGCCGCCGCGCCGAGCCGCGTCCTTTAAGTTCACTATCGACAGCATTCTCAATCTGAAGTCAAGCGCACGAGCGTTTGACAGCTGTCACTCGAAGGCGCCTCGCGCTCCAGTCAGCGGAGACGCGCTTCCTCTTCAGCGCGATGACACTCATGGTAGCGTGTCCTCTGCTATTGCTTGTGCAAATATCAGGCTACAAAACATGCAGTTTTTGGGCATTTTTTCCCTTCTCTTAGTTTAACTAACCATTTTTTTTCTTCCAGATCGCGCGCGTGCAGAAATAAGCCCCGGATGCGAGGATGAATCTTACCAGAGCGCAGCCGGAGGAAGCGCAGACACGCGCGACAGCGGCACCGAGAAGAGCACGCGGACCACGGCAGCGGCGAAAAAGAAAACGCGCACCATCTTTTCCAAGCGCCAGATCTTTCAGCTGGAGTCCACTTTCGACGCCAAACGCTACCTGAGCAGCGCGGAGCGTGCGTGCCTGGCCAGCTCTCTGCAGCTCACCGAGACTCAGGTGAAGATCTGGTTCCAGAACCGGAGGAATAAATTAAAAAGGCAGCTGCTGTCGAGTGAAATGGACGGAGCGAGCACCGAGTTCAGTGACAGCGCGAAGACATTGGCGCTTCCGCTTTTCTATAAAGAAAGCGCTTTATTAGGAAGATGTTTATTACCGACTCCTCTGCCGCTCGTGTATCCGGGAAGCAGCGCGCCTTATCTGTGTTTCTCAAACGCCAACAAATACTTCGGGCTTTTCGAAGGGGATGTCTGACTTTCTCAAAACCACTTTTCCACTTTTGAAAGGTCACTATATATAGTATATAGTATAAAAATTAAAACAAACAAACAAAAGCAAATAAAGAAACAACAGTAAAACAATAGTCAAGTTACAACTTATATAGCCTACGTTATTTGTAGCTTGAGTTCTTTTACTGTTGTTGTTTTTTGTTTGTTTGCTTGTTTGATTTTTTTTTTTTGTTGTTTTGATTTTTTATTTTCATTTAATTCTTTTCTTGTTGCTTTTAGAATATCGGCTTTCAGGGACCAGTTTATTTCTATGCAAAGCTGAAAAGCTGATGTTATTTATTTATATTAACCGTAACTATTTTGATATAGTCTAACATATTTTATAGCCTATCTTATGACATCATAATGAGCAGAAGCCATATCCACACCAGTGCCAATCACATCATTAATACAAACATTTATGCCATTATTATTACATTATTTTTACATTATTTTTATTATTATTATTATTAATATTATTATTATTATTATAACTTCACCAAAGATCGATGTGTGTGTGTGTGTGTGTGTGTGTGTGTGTGTTTATAACCTCCTGCATATAGGTAGGCGTGCATCCCAAACATGCTCAATTCAACCCATTTTAAATGAATGTAAATGCTATATTCTTTTTCTCATTTGTTTACTGCATGTTTATTTCTTGTTCATCTTTTTTTTCATCAATCTCTTCTGGGTGTAACATAGCCAAGTAGTTCACATTTAGGCCTCTTCGCACCTTTTTTATTAAATTTCCTGTTTTACACTTACTTCTCAAACACTTTTTTTGCTCCTACATTTAGCAACACAACAAAATCCCCAATAGGTTAAATACGTAGAGTGTTGTCTTAGCTCTCACAAATGTTCATTTGTGTACATCTTCACTTATATAAATGCTATAGGATTGAGTATATCATACAAATACTGTTCACTATGTGTTAATTCAGCACTGGAGTATTTAATACGCATGTGCTGTATTTAAACCCTCTTCAACAGAATGTTGTGTTTCGATTGATGTGGAATCTTCTTAATCCTATTTCATCCTGGATAATGTTGATTAAACATGTGAGTGTGCTTTTACAGGAAAGCAGGCTGACAATAATCCACCTGAAATCCACATGCTTTTAACATTTTTGGGGGAATCGAACAAACTAAAATTGGCAGTCCATGTGCTAAATCTTCCCAAATGGTTTAAATCATCTCAAGTAGCAATCTGGTCATACTCTGCCTGAAGGAGTAAATCAAGTAATGGTAATTTTACTAAAAATGCATGAAACACCAAACTATAATGAAATCAGTAACTTGGTGGGTGTATGGGCAGAAAATATTTAAGATTAAAGTCTAAAACATTAGAGGCACTTAATTCTTAACTGTATGTTTAAAACAGCAATTCTCACACAGTATAAAAATTGCACAGTGCAAAATGTCACAGGAGAAATGTGACAAATGCTCGGCAGCCATGTGAAGCTGTAGCAACTGAAGTAGACATGCAACTTTCATGACTATTACCATGAGAATTAGAAGTGCAAATTTAACAGATAATGTAAAGTTTGTGCAAACAATTTACTAATTCAAATACAAAGAGCCAGGGATTTGCAGCTTCTTTGTAGCTTGGTGCTTTGGTGCTTATGTGTTTAAGTTTTTTTTTTTTATCTTCTTACATGTTATCACACATGGAACTCATTTACACAATATGGTTTACATTGTTTTAGCCAGATGGTTTTACAGTATATTAGACTGTAGGCTTTTTTCCTGACAAGAATAACAAAAAGTTCTAAATTCATTGTCAGAAGTTTGACCAGCCTATCAGTCCTATCAGGAAATAAGAAATTAAATGTAAAAACTTCAACTCTAGAATCAGTGCACTGGCTGTTTTATGCATTTTAAGAGAGTGGGCACAACAGTCATGGAGATAATCCATTCTAACAATCCAGGGCTTTGTACTTTTGTTAACAAAATATGGTATGTTTGAATAAAGTTAATAAGATTGCTTGCACATTTTTTTTTATAGTTTCTGCATAACGTATGAGATTCACGATAAATTTGCAAGAATGGACACAAGAATTTTCTTTCTGAAAATTTTATTTGTGTAAGGTCAGAGACTGTTATAGTCATCATAGTGTACGTTAAGGTATCCTTTAGACATGAGGAAAACATAGTCCATTCAAATCTATTTAAACTTAGAATGGGCCATATACTGTAACACTAGACCAACTTTACATTTACATTCAGCAGATGCTCTTATCCAGAGCAACTGACACACTTTGCAGACATCAGGAAGGCATCTTTTGTCACTCTGAATTATTTGTTATGCCTTAACCTTTATAATACTGTGACAAATTTCTACAGCAGGGAATAGTAAACACACAGTAGACGTTAGGAAAATGAGCTAATCATTCAGCTTTTAACTTAGCAGCATGGAACATTGCTCCAAATTAAGTGAGGAAAAAAGTTTTAACAAGCCTCCCACTGTTTCAATAATTTAACAGCGTGACCTTAATGTGAAATGTATTACCTAGTGTGAGTCTCAACAACGATGAGCCAGCAAAGTATCAAAGTTTAGAGTGTACATGATACAGAAATCTTCATTTTATAAAAAAAAAAATCTGTGTTGTGACTGGAGATTAGATAACCTACAAATCTTTTATATTTAGTCAAATTATATAGTTAAGCCTGTTCAAAAAAAGGAATTTTGTAAAACTTTTTTATTAATAAAAAAATATTTTAAAATTATTTTTAAAACAGTAATATAATGAGTTAGATTATATAATTTATTACTTTTTTTAATTAACAGTAATTGGAAAATCACATCCATAATCAAATAAAGACGAAACGGAAGGATCACGTATGGTGTTTATATCCACTATTATTACTGAAGAGCTCTGACTTAACTTCTTGCATTCCTTAAATGATTACATTTATAATATCATGACTACAATTAAGCCATTGCGATCAAACCATGAAATAAAAGTTATTATAAAAGGAATAATAACAATTCTGTCAAAATGACATTAGTCAAATGACACCAGTCCATAAGAAATATAAATAAAAATGTGATTAGATTGACATTCACATTTTTCCTTAAGTAAGTGCTATATCAAAAAGTAAATAGTGTAATTTATAATATATACTGAGCTGAAACACATTGCATAGATAATATTGGGGGACTTAATAATATCTAATGATTGTTTAATAAAAAATCCTTGGAAAAACAGACTATTTAGTTTGTTTTTCAATAGGTGTGTAAGAAAAAAAAGTAGGTCTTACTTTTAAATGTTTTCCACACATACTTATGTTTAAAAAATATACTTGCAATTCTGCACAAATGAAGAGGGAAAATGTGATTGGACTCATTGGACAAATATGATGTATGATAAATAATGCCATTTCCATTTTCCCATTCTTCCAGAGACCAAAACTTAGAGACCAGGGGTTAGGTGTGATTAACTGATGCCTGCAAGATTTTCTTTTCTCAGGCCAATGAATTTCATGAATCAGCACCTTCCTACATTCCTCCAGAGATCAAATACATACTATACCTATACATATTTAGATACAAAAAGAGTTTAAAATGTATATAAACACATACACTGTACATATTTATTTAACTGTTTATGTCAATGGCACAGACAATATACTACATTATATTTGGGGTGTATTTACATATATTATCATATATATTTATGGTACAGAAAGAAACACTATTGTACACATTGTTTTTGACATTTAATCATTATCATTATTATTATTATTATTATTAATGGGTCTAGGAAGAGGATAAAAAGATTCTACTGTAAAATTATAATAAAAAATTTCATATATCCTCATCAGCGAAGATTTATTGCTGAAAATAATCCAACATATTGATTTATGTGCATACTAATATTTTGAATATTTATTGGGTCATGAAGATTTTCATTTCTGAACTGTCACCTCGACATATTTGCATTAAACTCACAAACAGTGATTAACTTGGAATTAAAAGTATTTATCAGTTACTTATTATTTGAGTTATCAAGGTCTAGATTTACCCTATTTAATTAAACTGTCCAGTAAAACAGGTTAAAAACAATTAGAACTCAATCATAGATACAATAAATTTAATCATGGTGGATGGCTTAATCTTTATGGGCGTGGGCCATGGAAACCTTACTCACCAGATTACAGTTGTGATGTACACATGCCTCCCAGATTGGGTTTCAGACAGTTTAGACAGTGTGAGACAGAGATTTTGATTTTTGTGCTGTGGTCTAGGACTCATCGCGGATCCTCCATATTGGATTTCACCCATGCTTTCATCTATCTCTGCAGTACATCCCATTAATGCATGTGATCTGTTAATGGTGCGGTGTAGTGTGTGTGTCTACGTCTGTGTGAGAGGGCACAGCAGACTTCCTGTCTCTGCGAGAGACCGACGTTTGAAAACAGAGAGAACACCTTCTGTCGCCCTGCACTTTGCTCCAAAACCACAAGGTTCAAATGACCCTGCGGCCTATTGCAGCCCTTTGCATCACACCAACACACTCATGCTGGTTCAGAGAAACTTAAAGGTCCAGCAAAATCCATTAGAAACAGAGACTGATCAAAGAGGCCACAACGTAAACATGCCATATGTACTAGTCTATGGGTATCGATGACTAGGGGAGCTGTACTGATGTCCTTATAGTGCCTCATTGATTGATTGCACTGTTAGTCAAAGAATAAATGACAGTTTCAGGTTTCATACGTCACGCTCTGCTACTCAACCAGTGGTAAGATTCTTACCAACCTCAGACTCACTCATCACAATCCAATACTGATAAATTGATGGACATTATTATGAGCATGCTTTCAATTATGGGTTATGAACATCCCTTTTTTTTAGCTGGGGCCTTTCAAACACACCCACCACAGAAAATGTTGAAACTGTGTCTGCATTATAGACTTATTTATTATGAAAAGCAGAAGGACTAGAAAGGGAAAACATGCTGGAAAAAATTACACAATCACAACTTCTACAGTTTTCAATTATAGAAAACTTTCAATTATAGAAAGCACAGCCAAATTTTCCCCGCACTCAAAACTTTTTGTGTGAATAAGCACATGCATGAGTGTGGCTGCGTGTGTGTGCCGGGGTGTTTGGGTGCTGGAGATAGCATCTCCTAAAGTGGCCTCCCACCCGCCACCAGAGACTCTCGAGTTTCGAAGGGCTTGGCTTGCGAATGCCTGGCGATGGCAACCCGTATTACCCACAAGCTTCAGAGGCAGACATGCTGTCTGCATGATTGACAGTTGATCTAGGGAGGGTTGGGGCAAACCAAAACGTAACAACCATCCAGTCATAAGTCAGACAAGACTGGAGAAACGAACGTGTGTATTCAATGTTGTGTTTTCGGGATAATAAAGTATTCCTTTAAACCATTTAGTCAGGGATTATTTAATCATTAAATATATTAAGGACCAAAGCTGGAGATCTAACAATAAATCTCTAAACCACTGAGTAGTGGGTATTATGGGCCAAACCCTGATTGTAGAAAACTGCAGCCAATCATATAAGAAATAATGCGATTCATGACCTCAGGATTGTAGTGTTCTATCCGGCATTTTGGTTGGAAATCACTTAAACTTTATCACTGGTTGATACTTTATACCACTTTGGTATTGTTTTTGTATTTTGCAATGATTTGGTATAATAACTGAATACATTTGTTTTTTGGTTTATTTCTTTAAACATACAGATAAACTTGTTTTTTTAAAGACTATATCTAACAATCAATCATCCAGGATGTATGCAACATAAGATGCCTTAACCCATCAATATCAAATTTCTATTTAAACTTCTATATAAAACAACAGATTTGTAGCCTCACTTTAGAAAGAAAGCAACTTTTAGCTGCACCATATTTACAAGACATGTAACAGGTATTATAATTTACCTATTCTAGCATATTAGAAAGTCTTCAGGATAGCAGAAATCTAATATTGTGGATAAGATAAAAAAACAAACATTATAATTAAATATTAATGACAATGGCTCATGCAATGTGCTTTTCAATAAATTGAAGTTGCTGAAGTAACTAAAGAAATGAGTAAGAAATGATTGTGTTTTATCTTCTAATATTGTTACATTTCTTACAAATAAATCTCTCTGTAAATATCTCACTCAGAGTCACAGGGGGCCTGGAGCCTATCCCAGGAAACGAGGCGGGGTACACTCTGGACAGGTTGCCAATCCATTGCAGGGTACACACATACTCATTCACACACAACAGGCAATTTTGGGAACATCAACTAGCCTAGTCTGCATGTCTTTGGACTGTGGGAGGCAACCCGCCCTGAGTACCCAGGTGAAACCCACCAAGCTTGAGGAGAACATGCAAACTCCATGCACACAGAGACGGGAATCAGACCTGGCCAGGAATCGAACTCAGACCCTGGCGGTGCAAGCCGACAGTGCTAACCACTAAACAAATGTGCCACCACTGTAAATATCTTGTTTCGAAAAATTACATCAGCTTTTAAAAATGCAATATTTTATTTAAATCTCAGAAAGGACCAATAAAACTGAAAATTATATGATGTGGTTTAAATAGGTTTAAAATGTTTTCCTCTGCCGACTTTAAATCAGTTATTGCTATCTAATATGATTAAACGATTATTAAGAAACAGATAGATGCAAACATTGTAGAATAATTACATTTTTCCAATTTGTTTGGAATTCCTAGTAGTTCAAAATGTTTGTTACGTGACATTTACCTTACTATGCCTCGAATTTACCTTGTGGAGCTGCAAATTTAAATTTTAGTACTTTGGGCTTATGCCCGCTGTCAAGTCACATATTTATGTTTCATACATTCATAATGTACTGTACCATTACATGTTGAATCCCAATCTTTGCAGATGTTTGTATCTGAAATGTATAAGATTAAAATATATTATTTGTTAATTAAATATCAAAAGAGGCTTGAGATTTTTTATATAAAACAACAAAACAGCAAAATAAATAATAAAAATAGCAAAATAATTGAAACTTTTTTCAGCATAACCATCAATAAAACTGTTAAAATCAAACAAGCTTTTTTATTACCTCACACCTTGCCAGCCCTTAGCACTGACAACAATTTCTGCTGCTGCTACTACTACTACTATTACTACTACACACACACACACATATAGATTCACATTGAGTGTGTGGAAGTCAGCAGGAGTGTGGAGGGTAATTTCCCATTCATTGAGCTTGACATCGTTAATCACAGTTTTGGGTCAAGTAGGCTCGGCTGGGGGTGGGTGTGTACACGTACATCTGTTCAAAAATGAGCCACAGAGAGAGAGAGAGAGAGAGAGAGAGAGAGAGAGAGAGAGAGAGAGAGAGAGAGAGAGAGAGAGAGAGAGAG
>JAOVVB010000041.1:24868353-24879996 GCA_028570985.1 Heterobranchus longifilis
TGTGTGTGTGTGTGTGTGTGTGTGTGTGTGTGTGTGTGTGTGTGTGTGTGTGTGTGTGTGTGTGTGTGTGAACTTAATGCACTTTTAATGAGACCGGCTTTGCTGCCTGAGGCGGAATAGCGACAAGGCCCATCTCCATCTGACAGGGTGAAGAGTGAGCTATGAATTATTGCTCATTAAAGCAATGAATTACTCTCCTTCTCTCTCTGCAACATTTATTGCACAAAGGTGGAATTTCAGGCTAAAGATGACATGGCAAGTGAATAAAAAGCGAGGACAGCAGAAACACAAAGAGAGAGAAAGTGTCAATGAAGAGGGGTGTCAAACTGTTCAGGCCCTTGTCACACTGAGCTCTCAGGGCTGAATGGAATGTGACTCCTCCAGGCATCCATCATATTTAACAGCAAAAACAAATGTTCTGAAAGGTAGATGCACTACTCATGATGCTTTAGACAGGGTTTTCTTCCAAATTCTCAATAACAATGGTAGCCAGAGGACGCATCTTGTTAAAAATCTATTGTCTGGTAATTTGAGCTATGAGTAAGGAAGTGTACTGGATAAATATTAGATGTACTCCTTTAATTGAGTGGTTGATGCAGTGTTGTACATGGTGCTCAGGGAAAGGGCTTCGGAGAAAAGTGAGAAGAAAAGAAAGAAAGCGAGAGATAATGCATTTCACCTTAAGCAGCCCACAAGGTGTTTTAAGCTACCAATGCTATAAAAGCTTTCAAGTTGCCAGCCCTACTGTGAGACATGATCAATATTTTAGAGAAGCACATCTAAATCTAAATGTGTTTATTGCTCTCATTCATCTGCCAAGTATATAGTTTAGCCTGAACTTTGTGTCATAGGAATAAAAATCTCTCAGGATATTTTCTGACATGGATACATATTTTGGAATAAACATGATGATAATTGTGGAATTAAGTATAAATAATGTAAAATCATTATAGTCCAAAATTGTTTCTAATCAATACAATTTAATTTGAATAGTGCTTTCAACAATGTGCATTGTTGCAAAGTATCTTTACAGAAACAAACAATTATGGATATATGTTAGAAAACAATAAGGAAAAAAGTCTAAATTATAAATCAAATTTTGTCCGTGTTGAACAAGCTGGGGACAATGGCGGCAAAGAAAAAACTGAAGAGAAACCTTGAGCGGAACCAGACTTAATAGGGAATACATCCTTATTTGGGTGATACCAGATAATATGACCATAAACCCTGCTATATATGTGTGTGTTAATAAGGTTGTTAAGTTCAATTATATGAGAGGAAATTAAAGTAAAATTAAATTAAAATACAACATTTCCTAATTTTAACAAATGTAATATTTAATTTCTAAAATCTAATATTTAATACAAAGATGAAAAATACACACTTCCAACTGCCTTAAAAAAAAAACTTGTGTCTCTAACACACTTAATGGACCTTTTCCACTAATTGTTGTCTCCTATTGAAAATTTGCACTCACACATATCTAGTCCTGATTACTACTATTACTACTACTACTAGTAGCTTGCAAAGTCACCCAAAAAACCCCATAGACTTAACATTGAGACCAACTTTGACGGATTGTAGCGCAGAGCCAGAATTTGGTAGAAATATAAAATTTGCCACATTAGAAGAGGTTTACAAGCTGTGTCAGACAATATATGCAGGAGTGTAAAAGTTATACCCTTAAGGTGCAAGAGGTACCCAAATTTGCCCTATTGACATATAATAGTGAAGGTACTCCCCAATGAAACAAGAAGTGTTTCCATAGACTTAACATTGAGACCAACTTTGACGGATTTTTCAACTTTTTCACGCCCTAGGCCAGAGTTTTATGTACCTCTCTAGTTATTAGTAGTAGTAGTAGTAGTTATTATTATTAATATATAAGAAGAAGAAGAAGAAGAAGAAAAAGAAGAATAAAAAAAAAATCATAATAATAATAATAGTAATAAGAAGAAGAAGAAGAATTTACAAACAATCTTCACAGTCCACCTTCTGGCAGTGTTTTATAAGGTGATTTACAGTGTGTTGTAATTACAGTGTGTTGTAATTGCATATTGCTTATGCATTAATTAGGAAGCAGGTGGTGATGTAATGTTAAAACTGCTAAACAACAAAAATAATAATAATTTAGTCAACAGTCTTTGCTGAGTTAATAATCAGTATTTTGCAGTTTACAGTAACGAGTGACCAGTCCCGTCAAGATCAACAATGAGTCTCTGGTTTGCCAGAGATAATTTTGCTCAAAATCATTAAATTCAGTTTTATAATATAAATGACAACATCTGTTCATCTAGACACCACAATTTAAAAAGGATTAAATTTAAAATGTACAAGACAAATCTTGTTTAACAAGACCAGAATAATAATGTTAGAGTGAATTTTAAAGATTGTAAAGACTTTAAAGACAAACAAAAATCCTGAAAGAAAGGGTCAATTTAGAAGTTTGTTAACTAATTCTTTATCATTTTCAGTTTAAAGAATCAATTACAAAAACACAGATATTCTAACACAACACTGATTTCAAATGCTGTAAAAAATCATGAAGCATTGCATTCTTCCCTCAGCAAAGGCAGCAGTGAATTTTGTAGGCAGCTCTGTTGTTGAAATGTGCGCTCTGCTCTCAAAGCTGGAATATGCCCGAGGTCGGAGGTCAGATGGCGATAAGGGCGTGTACAAACCCATGTCTCTGCTTTTCTTTCAGCACTCAGCGATGTAAGACTCCTGAGCAAGAGAATACCAGGCTAAATTCCCTGCTCAATCTGGAAGCTTTTATGAACTGAATTTGTGAGAGTGGGAAGCAAAGTTACTTTTATGCAAACATTCCTAGAAACAATTATAAACTAAAAGCATGAGATAAACACCAAAGGATTTGAAGCTTATGAGGTATTTATTTATTTATTTAAATTATTTATTTATTATAAAATAAATATTCAGTGTTTGAAATTGCAATAGTAGTGACATGAAACTATGGGTATAAACATTATGCTAAACTCAAGTATGAGCTAAATTCAATTTCAAACTGACACGACCTGAGTAATGTGTCATCACTTGGAAATAAAGTCATTAAAGAATATCAAAATTGGGATAAGCAGGAAGGGATAATCATGTCAAATCACAGTAGTCCGCTCAGACAATTACTCAGGAATTTCACTATTGGAAGTGTCGAGGGATGACAGTAATATTCCTGTTATCGACCTTTTGTGATGTGGGACACAGGAAAACCAGCAGAGAAGATCCTTAACATGGCTAGTGTTCTCCTTGAGTCCAAATAACACTAATATCAATAAGCTTGATCACCACACACATGCAAAGGGATGACAGATGAAACCAGTTCCCGACAAAGAAGATAAAGACCATTTTTTTAATTATGAAAGTGGAATAGTAAAAGAATAATGGCAGAACAGTTGACAGACAAATCCAATGAACTACTTCGGTTATAATGATGGTCTTTTTACACGTAAGGTTTGGGGGCTATTCATACCTAGAGAACAAGATTCTTAAAAATAATAATAATATGAAAAACAAAAAATAATATCTGGAAAAGTCGGCACATATGACGTTCCATTTGACTTAAACCCAATGCTATCGTATTCCCAAAGCAAGGCAATCACAGATTATAAACGACATTGGTGGGGACATATGCTGACTCCTTTACTTAATAACAGGAGCAGACTTCAGATGAGAATCAGCACTTTGAAAGTGATTCAAAGGCCTGAGGCCAGAGTGTGGGCAAACTGGGGCAGGAGAAAGGAAAGATGGTGAGAACTAGGGAAATAAAAAGGGATAAAGGTCATTGGTAACATTTACAAATTGAAGTTATGATCAAAGCTCAAGAGGCCATGTAGATGAAGGTAGCGGGGGCCAAGTCAAGCAAGGTGTGGATGGCCAAATGCTATTCATTAAGATTACCTGTTTTTTTCTTTACAATTCCTTCTCTCTGTCTCACTCTTTCTCGCTTTCCCTCTCACAGCTCTTCTTCTGCCAATCTGTGACTGATTTGAGCGTCTGGTGGAGCAGCTCACTGGGGGAAATGGGATCCTGTGAAAGCAAAGAGGCGCTGAGAGAGCCCGGAGCAGAGAGAGAGAGAGAGAGAGAGAGAGAGAAGTGGGATGGAAGGCAGTCACTTCCCTTTACAGTGACACTTGCACTCACCTCAGTGGAGGCAACTCGAAATTAGACACCCCTGCCGAGACCAGCATCAGTAATATGTACGTGTGACTTGCATAGTCCACTGTGTTTTCACACTGTAGATTATTTCTCTGTGTTGATTGATGTAAAACTTTGGCTGCAAAAACTTGATTATAATAAATTAATGTGTTTTATCTTCAGATATTTTTCACATTTAGATTTACAGTGGGCAAAAAAATCTATGATTCCAGTTGGAGAAACAGAGCTCAAACATGTGCTTATGTCCTTTCCATATGTATTATTGTCACACATGATTTTCCCCCCAAAAAAATCTGCTTTATTTATTGCATTTGCTTTATTTATTTGTTCATTGATTTTAAGTTTTATAATTATAATTATAATTATAATTTATATTATAATTTTAAGTTAATTAAGTTAAGTTCAGCCTTTATTCATCACATGTACATTACTGCACAGTAAAAAAAAAAATTCTTCACATAGCCCAGCTTTGTTAGTAGGCTGGGGCCATACCACTTATCTTGTGTAGGATCACGGTCTGTGGCCTAGAGCCTAGTTCAGTGCACAAGGAATAGTGTTCCAACCCATTGTAGGGCAAAGCCATGCATACGCTTACACACCTAATCACACACTACAAGCAATTTCAAAACACCAAATAACCGTACCTGAAGAAAACCTACAAAGTACAGAGAAAACATGCAAACTCCATGAACAAAGAAAGCAAGATTCAAACTTCCAACGCTGGAGTCAACAGTGCTAAACTTTTTTTTACACAAGATTTTCACCTGGTTCATTGACCTTCACATGCCATATTGCAATCAATATTATTACATACATTGCCAGTCAAACATGTGGACACCTTGTAATGCCATAGTATTTCCTGATTTGTATTACTTTCTACATTCTAAAACAATGTTAAAGGCATTCAAAAAAATACAATAATCGCAGTTGATATTGAGATGTGTCTGCTACTTTTGCTCTATAAAGCTTTCATAACGCCTCTAATCTGAGGTGCTGTTAATTGGTGATTTTTGAGGCTGGTGACTCTAAATGAAGTTCTCCTCTGCAGCAGAGGTAAGTTTTAGTCTTGTATTCCTGGGATAGTTTTCATGAGAGCCTGATGGGTTTTGCAAATGCACTTGACAATACTGTTCTTGTAAGAACTATTCCAGAACAGCTGACCTCTGTGCCTTAAAATAACAACTGATTGTTGTTATTGTTTCTTAATTACCTAATGCCATATGTGTTATTTCATGGTTTTCGAATAAAAATTCAATAAACTTCTATTTATTATTAAGACAAATTAGATACTTATAAACTCAAATGTATTTTAATAAAAAATAGAAGTTTGCTTATATGGTATGGGAGCTTACTTACTATTAAATAATTGTGGGATTTGGTATAAAGATACATTTATGCCCACTGCAACAGCCAAGATGATGTGGGACAACTATAATAAAAAATTTAAATGGAAAAAATATAATTTTACAATTTACATTTTATAAATGTTAAAACATACAATAAAATATGTTGTAAATAATTATATTTAATTTAAAAAATATATTAAAAACAAAAAAAAAAATCCAAAGGTGATTGCTGTGACATTGCCATGATGCCTTCCTGTTCCTTTCCCCAAAATTAATTTGAAATGGCTAATTGACCATTGCTCACCTTTGTAAGTGTTCCTCAGTATCTGATTTGTGATCTTCAAAGCTTCCTGACTTCCTGTTTTAAGCCCCCTGGTATGAGCCACCACTGACAGGGGGGCAGGAGGGGGCAGAAGGGAGGAAGAGAACATAGAAATGCTCTGGAGGGGGGCAGACTTTGGCCCGCAGTAACTATTAGTGGTAATTGTTGGACAGGGTGAAGGCCTTTGATGGGCCAGTGTTTGTCCCAGGGCCTTTAACACTGATAAATGCAAGGGTTTCTTTGACTTGTCATTGGCAATTGAACCAGGATTAATATTTAAAAAACAGATACACTATTCCGGACATGAGGCCCAGCACTGAAGTGTTTAAATATGTGCACAGAAAAACATGTGACTCTTTGCTGGGATGCTGTTAAGCATTTCCCCTTTTTTTTTACATCTTAGCTGAGATATGGATGATTTATTGTAAGCTGGTGGATGAAAACAAATGAAACTTGAATGCAGATCTAAGAGCTTTGTGGTTAGATCGGGTTATGTTTGCAATAATCCAGAGACAAGAAATTAAATTGCTAAGTTCTTTTCTTTAGACCATTTTTGGTTTTATGTATAAAATCAGGACCTAACCACCAATATCAACATTGCTATGTGTAGACAAATGGATTTCTAATAGTCTTGGAGTGTGTGAGTGTAAGGGGGGAAGGGGGGTTAAGTAAATTTGCACCACATTATATAAATTAGGCCGAGGGGGGAAAAGCCTCCCACAAACCGCCCCTTTTTGATCTTAACAGCCCAAAATTGATCCAAGCTGATGAATTTGTTATCGGTTATGATTGATTAGGCCATGTCCCGGAAGAGAAAGGCCTGGCGTCAAATTCACTTTCACAGGAAAGCAGGCACCCCTCGTCCATCTATTATCATCCCTTTTCCCCAAAGGAAGGAGAACCGGGACAAAAAGAGAAGTGATGTTTAACGTCCATTGAAACAGATGCCTCTTCATTAAGTCTTGGTTCAAAGTCGATGTAGAAGTAGAGTTGAATTCAACATGGCCGACCAGTCGCTAGAGGCAATACGTTGCGGGGTGGGGACAAAGGGCAGATACTGCAAGAGATGATTAAGGTAGTGAACAAGCATAATGACCGGGAGAGGTTCCCAGCACTTGCCTAGTCAAAAACCAGAAACATGTGGTCTACCGTTAAAGTTTCAAAGGCTCTGCTGTATCACTGACACGTCTCAGCTCTCACAGTTTTTAGGTAGACTTAGGACTAAATCATAAACATGTTGCAAGTGGCTCCCTTGGGTTTGTGCAAAGACTATGGATAGGCTTAATCATTGTGCCCAAAGCTATACCACAAAGAGTAAATCTAACTCAGAAGTGAATCTACTGACACAATTAGTCAGAGTGATGCAGCCAAGCATTTGGTTATTTCTCATCCCTGTTCGAAAGTGTGTTTAAATCCAAATTATGCTTCACTGTTATAGACTATATAAACAACATGATGCCTTTTGTTCACCATGATTTAATGATGATTATAACAGTGATTATTTGTTTGAAGCTCCTATTCAGTTCCATCAATTCAACTTCATTGCCATTATACACAGAGTTGTAGAGGTGAACAAAGTAAGATGAGCTGCTCGTAAGTTGAGCCTCCTCAGGTATTTGGCACCAATATACAGAATGAACCTGCAGAGGATCATAAAAATTGATTTATTATTTCCCATCATTTAATTGATTATTTTTCAGTAATGGCACAACTCAAAGTGGTTTCATTCCCATAACACCAGCATAATTTCTCCATTATTCTGTTTTGTTAATAATGACTTTTAACTAGAGATGGAATGATTCCACATTCTCAGTACTGATACGGTAACCTTGATTATTACTCAGTATTAACAAAAAAAGCTGCATTTAACTGCAGGTAAATACAGATAGATACAAACTACAGGAAAAATATATACAAGAAATCCACAAAAAAAAACAGCTGTGTTTTACTGAAGAATAAGATAAATTCCATTTTTTGACTTTTTTTCACTCAATTTTTCATTCAATCTGACAACTTATTTTTCCTTAGACATGAAAATTTAACCATAACCAAACATTTTTATAATTTTATTGTTTTTATTTGTGGGAGGCAGAGGGGGAGGGGAGCTTTAATCTATCTTCTTTTAGAATCATGAACTTACTTTTTTTGCAAAGCAGTCCTCACATCACGTTTCCTTTTGATCAGTTAAGCAAAATTATCCGCTGTTGACTGCCATTGCACTTCTCACAATATTTATGGATTTTTGCTAATGAGGCATTGTATACTTTTTTGTTTGGCTTTTTGTATGGCTCAAATGATCTTCAACAATCATTGTAATGTAAAAGGTTCTGTATGCAGTTCCATGAATATTATAGATAGTACATTGCATCATTTAATTTTCACAAATTTAAAACTTGAAATAGCCAACAAGTCTACAGATTACTTCTTCTTTTTTATTATTATTATTATTATTATTATTATTATTATTATTACTTCTATTATTATTATTGTTGTTATTATTATTATTATTTGACATTTGAAATTTGAAATTTGAATAGATGAGGTCTGGAAGTCATGGTTCAGAGGTTAAAGTTAGCTACTGACTGAAAGGTTGAGAGTTCAAATGTTGATGGTGTCAAGCTGCCACAAGGCGTTTAACCCTCAGTTCAGCTCAGTTGTAAGTTTCATTGGGGAAAAGTGTGAAATTCATAACTGTAAATTAAATATATATGTATGTGTCAAAACAATAGGTGTACCATAACATAAACACACACAAAAGATAAACATTATTAATGCAACTACTAAGACCATAAAAATAAATAAATAGAAATATTCAATATTAATCCATATGGATTGGCAGAGAAACACCTTTATATTATTGGGTATCAATATAGTATTTGAAGACATTTAAATAAATAAGTAAAAATAAATAAATAAATAAAATGGGGAAAAAACACTTATTCGATGTCCAACAAACTACAGATAAGTTCAGCCTTTATTCATCACACATACATTACTCTTAGTGAAATTCTTTATTCTTCGCATATCCCAGATTCTTGTTAGTGGGCTGGGGTCAGAGCACAGGGTAAGCCATTTTACGGCACCCCTAGAGCAGACAAGGTTAAGGGCCTTGCTCAGGGGCCCAACAGCGGCAACCTAGAGGAGCTGGGGCTCGAACCGCCAATCTTCCGATCCGTAACTCAGAGCCTTAACACACTGAGCCATCACTGCCCCCAATATATTTAAAGAGTAATAACATAAGAGCACATACTGCTATAGCATAATTGCCTATTTTCCCCTAACAACACATCCTAAAATTCCTCTTATGCAGCAACAATTTGCTAAACACCTAAAAATTATCATCTATAATGATATTAAATTAATAAAAAAAATATAACATATGTTCCTCACTTTTCTCTCTTATATATGTTAATGAGACAAAGTACAACACAGCTTATTATTTCACAAAGAAGCATCAAAGCACAAAGTCCTCTGTCCTAAAGTATTTTCCCCTGAATGTTACAAATAAATAAACAAACAGCTCCTTTTAAAGCAAACCTCAGCATATCTGCAGTTATATGATCTCATTACTATATAATATTTTATGTTTAGTCTGTTTTTTTGTCTTAAATTATGAGGGAGGTCCAGCATAAATGGATACTGTATATAAATATGTGATTTGTAAAGAACTGAACCATGTTTTGTTGTAAGAAATACATATACAGTATAGTACACAGTAACTGTAGTAGAGTTATACAGTGGAGTTATACAGTACAACTGAACTGTAACTGGCTTCATGTTTTTTTGTTTATTGTAATTGCATTAGGACTGCAAATTTGTAAATATTCTAAAAGAATATACATTCATAAACATATTTTACACTCTCTGAGTTATTACTATGTGATGATGAGGCTTCAGAAAATGCACCCTCATAAGGTTTTAAATATTTAATTTGATGCATGATAATGCTTAGTCTCCTGTGTGCTTTAGTGAGAGAATTTGACCAGTGGAACAGCTATTTCGTTCACTTAAGAGACTCACACATCGATTAAAATGTAGACGGTTTTTCTGCTGTCTCTCAAGTGATCTCACCTTTCAGTCAGTTAATGTAATACTAATGAAGTAAAAAGTGTGAATTATAATTTAGCATTATATAGATGTTGTAAAAGTTTGGGTATTAATTGTGAATAATGTTATACTGTACATTATGTAAGAATAGGACATTTTGGAAAGTGCTGTTTCTGGAAAATAATCAAGGGTTGGTCACTATTTTCCTATGCCTAGTGTATATTAAATTGACTTGTTAAAAGTGTCATTTTTAGATTTTAGTAATGACCAGTAGTGAACATCCTGCTCACTATTTCATTACCTTCCTAACTAACCTTCTCAAATATTAACAAACATTACAACTGTCTCTTTCAATAGTCCAACTGAAATCATTTAAATAATGTTTGCAGAGTATGCCATATTAAGCACTGGACAAGGAATTAAATCATATAAATCCAACACAAGACCAAATTATGATAAACTACCTGAACATTCAGTACCTGTCAGTTTCAGATAGTCTATTCTTAGAATAAAGTCCATGAACATATTTCACCTTTTTTATGTGTATTCTCTTATCTTACCTTCTGCAAATTCCCAACCCTACTTTACCCATGCCACCTGGTATAATTTAAACCCTGAATAAAACCACTAAATATGGTCTCATCCAATTTTGCTCACTAAACCTCTGTTTCCAGGCCATGTTGCCATGGCAATGCCCAATTGCATATTGTATGCATGCCTGAGCTGGGCTGCGCTGGGAGCACATAGCTTAGCTATGCATTCCATTTAAAATACTAATTTTACATGTCAGACAGACCTCTTCTGATGAAAGCCAAAGAAAGGAAATTACTGGGGAAGAGACCTTTTTCCCACTGTCTTATTTCGCGAATCACGCTTGTAAACACAGTTCAATTAATTGCATATTTTTTATATATAATATTGAGCTAAAAACACCCTAGGTCCATAAAGTATCCACTAATCAAATTACAAACTCTCAAAGGGAAAAAATGCTATGTGGAATCTTTTTCACCACTTAGTTTTTGGTAAAATTGCACACCATCCCCCACTTTCATCCTTGCTTAGTGTGATTAGGGTAGTGTGTGTTTGGAAGAAATGGGATGTGTGTAGTGAGCTGGAAGAAAAGACAGGACTCGAATGTTCTCATCAACATAGGCCTGGGTGGTTTACATTGAGTTAATACACAGGAGTTTTTCTCCCACACCTGTGGTCATACTTGCTGTCAGCATTATGTTTATCTTCATATTTATATATTGGCACACACACACACACACAATTTTGAGCCACTCATATGTATCAGCTGTATTTAATAAATAATAGATGTGCAAATATTTGGACCAAAGTCAACTTTTCTGAGTAACGATGTTGGCAGGTACCAAGGTACTGTACACAGAATATATGAGGTGATTTTCACACTAAAAATTGTCAGATGTTCCTGCAGATAAATTCTCAATTCAATAGAGAGTCGTTCAGGAGCTCAATTCAAGGGTTCGTATCACTACTTTCATAAAACAAATATATTTTACCAATATTAGTATTTAGGAGGTGTTCTAACTCTATATGGTGTCTGTCTGCAAAGACTGCTCTCAGTTCACATCCTGATAAGAAAACTGTATTAGCATTGCAAAGTCTCTTCAAAATGTTATCACTTTTTTGAGGTGCGTTAGACTACGTTTACACTGTCAGTTAAATGTGACCCAATTCCGATTTTTTTGCTCATATGTGACACATATCGGATATGTTCTATGTCCATGTAAACAG
>JAOVVB010000041.1:24911166-24925668 GCA_028570985.1 Heterobranchus longifilis
TTTTCTCTCTCTCTGACTCTCTCTCTCTCTCTCCCTCCCCCCTTCCTTCTCTATAATTTAGCACTGATGATTGATGATGATGATTCTTTGATTTCTTGTTCATGCAATATTTTATTGTCCTTTAGATCTACCGCAAATGCACACACACACACACACACACACACACACACACACTGGGCAGTGGATCAGTGTATGAAGCGAGCAGTGATGAGCCGACTAATGGTCATGTAGGAATGTGTTTCGCTGATCAATATTATCCTACTAATGTAGAGTATAGTGTTTGTGTGTGTGTGTCAGTGTCTCAGTATGAATGTATATGTGTGTATTTATAGGTGTGTATGAGTTTATGTATATTTGTGTGTGTGTATGCGTAGGTGTGTATGTGTAGCTCTAACACTAAACCCACTGTCAGGTGAAGGGAGTAAGACTGATTATCTGGTTAGAGCGCCCCCTGTCAGGCAGTGGTGTAGTGAACAGTCAGGTCTCAAAGTTGATGGTTCGTAAGCAGGAAAAATGGGTGAGTGTAAGGATCCGAGTATAAGAAGGGTCGCACTGTGATGTCTAGACGACGTTCTAGGGTCAGAGCGTCTCCACACCTAAACACTGTTACAGAGCATGAGTGTGTGTGTGTGTGTGTGTGCATGTTAGAGTTGTGTGATTTAATCGGCCTTTTGTAGATTTGTTCAGTCATACTGACTCTGTAAAATGCAGAGGTTGTTGGTTTAATACTGCCACCTACTGGAGTGGAGTGTGGCGAAGGATGATTATATGGTATTTCATCCATATTAGTTAGGCTTCGTGTTTATTTTTACAACTGTAAGTGCATTTGTGTGTGTGTGTGTGAACACTTATTGTAAGATGTGTAATGACTGTATAGAGCCTGCTCACACTAAACTGCATGAAGCACACAACTATTAACAGAATGCACACACAACCACAGCTCCAAAACAACAACAACTCGTTCATATCGGTGTAAATTTTTTTGATGAATACATTAAATAATAAGTACAGAATGTTAGATAGGTTCAGCATGGCGTAGTTTAATCAGAAACATCATATTGTGGTGATTTGGACAGATGTTACGGTTGCAGTTTAACCTGCGGTGTGTAATTATTAGTGCATTAGTCTGCGTCCAGTCGTATTAATACACACTAACAGCAAATAACACACAGATGATCAAACTACATACAACATTCCTCAGTGTGTGTGTGTGTGTGTGTTGCCTGTAATAAATTGTAGCCCTTTGTGGTTAGATAATTACACAGGTGTGTATCATGATTTGGATTGTTTAGTTGTATTGTTAATTTATATGATTAGTTGTGCAGCTCGATATCAGTGCTGTGTCTGAAGGGAACTCCTTTTAAATCGTGTTGCTGATGTCTTGGACAGATATACAGACAGACAGACAGATATACAGACAGACAGATATACAGACAGACAGACAGATATACAGACAGACAGACAGAGAGATACACAGACAGACTTGTGCACATCTGGTCAGCACTAACTGCATTGCTTTGGCCCTGAACATGAATTTCGCACAATGACAGTAATGTTGAATCTAATCTAGACGGGTAGATGTATAACTTTAGACAAAAGTACACCAAGAGGAACACGTCCTATATGCAGTTAAGTGTGTGTGTGTGTTTTTTCCCTTTCTTTATTTACACGACCGTTTGCATCCAGGCGATGAGGCGGTGAATGTAAACAGACAGACCGAGTGTAAACATAAACAATACTGTTTTTGTACGTGTGTGTGTGTGTGTTCATTATCTTTAACATGACCCTATACAGGTTTATGGTGTGTAGAGTTTGCCTGTTCTCCCCGAGCTTGGTGGGTTTCCTCCAGGTTCTCCAGTTTCCTCCCATAGTCCAAAGACATGCCGATTAAGCTAATTGTCATTTCTAAACAGTGTGTGTGTGTGTGAGAGAGACTAATCATCCAATCACCATTATCACATATTGAATCAGACGACTTATATCATCAGTCACGATTATTACATCATCACCCGGTGTGTCTCGGTCTGTCTCCCTCCCTCCCGGTGTGTGTTTTCATCTGTAACTCACAGGAAGTGAGCGGTGGCGACGTGAGGATTTTGTTTTGTTACAGAAGACAAAGAGGAAGTGAAAAAAATGATAAAGTGAATTTTAAAAGCGTGTCAGTGGGGGAGGATTCAGAATAATAATTAGCCTGTTAAATCTGTTAACCTCCCTCTGAGCCTGCTACACAATGGCCTGCTTCTGTGTGTGTGTGTGTGTGTGTAAAGAAGAGGAAAAATGAGCGTGATGTGTGTTTGGGGTGTACAGCTATATATTATTATCCTGTGTGTTCATTTTGTGTGTGATGTGGTATGAATAAAAGAAATCTACAGAGAGAGAGAGAGCGAGAGGGAACGCAGGTGTTTCAGGGATAAAATGTCGATGTTGTAAGAAATAAAGTCATAGAGTAACACCACACCTCCATCATCATCATCATCATCATCATCATCATCATCACCCTAGTAAATAATCTCTCACTCTAAAGATTCACAGGTGCTTTATTTCTGACAAATAATTACATTTGTATCGCCAAAGCTCAGAAATCACTCACAATAAAATAACAGGATAGATAGATAAGTAGATAGATAAAAAAAATAATAATAATAAAAAAAGAGAAAATTAAATCATAATAGTTTAAAAAGATTCATAATAAATATATGTATATAAAATGTAAGAATACAGACATTTAGTTCTGCAGTCAAATATAAAGTCACACTCGTGAATGGTTTTTAAAAATTAAAGTAAGGAAAGCAAGGTTAATAATAATAATAATAATAATAATAATAATAATAATAATAATCTGTCATCCACAATTAATTTATTTTTGGAATTTTGCTTTTTACAAAAACACAGAAAAGAGAAAATAATTAAATATCAGCAGTTTCTCCGTCTGTTACACTTTAGTCACAAAGCAGAGGATGTGTGTGTGTGTGTGTGTGTGTGTTATTGTGATTGAAACGTCTCTACCTGACAAATCTCACACCCGAGTCTCTGCATCTGAAAGGCCGAGCGTGTGTGTCGTCTCTTCACACTTCTGTGTGTTGTAAATGAGAGAGAGAGAGAGACAGTGAGGCAGCCATTTAAATTACAATAGAGGGAGTTTTACCTAAACGCTGTGGTTTGCATGTCACACTCCGAATGTGTGAACCAGTGTGTGTGTGTGCTGCATGTACCAGCGGATCCGAGGCCGAGTGGTAATAAAGACACGAGGATTAGATACTCTTCAATAAAATCTTGTTCACTGGCAGGTTTCGGTTTGACCTCAGGGTTTTTCACCTTCAGTTAAAAATAAAAATAATTTTATTAAATGCTCTCAGACGGGAACGTAAAGTCTAATCCTCATCTCGCTCTGCATCGTCTCCTGTTTTTAGTCACATAACAGACATCAGTTCCACTCCACACTGCTGGAGCTCAGCATCACTTCCTGTACAAACACACACCTCTAAATAAACCATTTAATATTAACTCGTAAAGTCTCTCTAAACAGGTTGGGGAGACTTTCATTACTCCTGGGTTCGTTATCTTCAGGTGTGTTTCTCACACACTTGACACACACTCAGGCTGATTCACTGCTCGTGTACGCTGCGCCGGGTGTAACACAGTCATGCTGTACACACTACACACTACACACTCACATCTCCTCTGGGTCCAAATCAGCTCCAGGAGAATAAAGACAATTTAGTTCAGTTTTATTTATTCTGAGATTTTAACAATAATCACAAAGCAGCTTCACAGAATCATAAGAAAATTAGCCAAGTGAGAACGAAGTATGTGAGAAAATATCCATAAATCAAAATCCAATACAGAATGGTTTATTGTTTATTTATTATTCAAATATAAAAATAAACCAAAGAAATAATCATGTCCTAAATACTGTAAGTAACACTCAGAGCTTTTAATGAATCTGATTGTAAAACAGATGTTTTCAGGATGTCGTGTGTATACGACCTCACTGTGTACAGTATATATAGTGGATAAACAGAACTCGCCCTCTTGTGTGTGTGTGTGTGTGTGATGCTGAACTCTGTGTTTCGTACATCAGAACCAGTTCTGTTTCGCTCGCAGTGTTTCACAGTCACATTAAACATATCAACTTGAATATTAAGAATTTGGATTCAAATGTTTGGGCCGCACCAAATGTCTGCTTTATACAAAAACCATTAGTATTTATACGAGAGGTGTTCGAGTCAAACCGGGACTTATGATGAAACTTCTGGTGAATGAAGGCATGAAAGTGATTGACGTTTACAGAAGACTTCAAGCACAGTACGGTGATGAGACTCACAACCGCAGTAAAACAAAACGTTCTAAAAAATGCTGTACGTCCGTGAGTGACGATCCTAGTCGAGGTGGCTCGGAGTCACTGCAGTCGTTCCTCTGAACATTCAGCGAGTGGAACGCCCGATCACTGAAAATCAACACATAACTCATCACCTATTTGTGGAAGAGACGCGTCTGTGTGTGTGAACTGTACACACACTCATTCACCAACACCACTTGCACATTACAGGAACTTTGCTGGGAGATATTGCCACGCCCCCATACAGTCCTGACCTCGCTCCAAGACATTTACACATGTTGAAGGAGTTCCTGGGAGGCCGGCGTTTCAGACGTGAATCAAACAGTCCTATCACGGCTCCGGCGTACTGAGAGAACTTTCTACCTTGATGGTGTCCAATCTCTAGTGACACACTGGGATAAGTGCATTAGTGTATCAGGGGATTATATAGAGACATAAAGGGAGTTTTTACTCTCAGGACTGAGTTCTGTTATTCTGTACAATCAAAAGTCCCACTTTGACTCGAACAGGCCCTGGTATATTACAGTGGTGGATATTTAGTGATTGTGAAAATTGCAAAGTCAGTTCAACTACACAGTTCTTGTTGCCTGGTGCAATTCTCTTTCCTGTGATGTAATGCAGGTGTTATGCACTTCAGAGTCTTGATGGGAAATCAACAAGGATGTGTTAAAAAAAAAAAAAAAAGTCCTGAAGTCAAGTCAAGTCAGCTTTTATTGTCATTCCAACAATTTACAATTCTGTACACAGTGAAACGAAAGAACGTTCCTCCAGGACCAAGATGCTACATACATATAACGACATAAATTAACAACACAACTCTACCGGAACCAGCTAGTTAACTAAGAGACATAATTAGCTGACTAGCTCAGTGCAAGGGAATCCTGAAATAAAAGACAGCCAAGCATGTCCTCATTTCACCCATAATCCACTCCGTCAGCAATTGCAGGTCCATTTCTCCTTTTTCTCTTCCTCTGCATTGGCTTTTGGTGCAAGTTTGAAAGCCCTGCCTGATTCTGATTCTTTCCGTCGTTGCCTACTGATCTGCTGTACCAATTTACTAAAGATGGCATCCACCTGCTCTCTGCTGCCACTTTTAGCTGAACAGAGGTAAAAGGACATTGAGTGAACTTCAGCTAAGTGCCGTGCTTGCTCAATAGTTGATGCGTTGCCCAAGTTCACCAAGTCAGCCTTGTTAGCCACAAGTACGCGGGGCACGTCTGGTCCAACTGAGTGTTGATGACACTCCTCCATCCAGAGGGGCAGACTGCGGAACGAAGCCGTATTTGTGACATCGTAGACAAAGACGACCGCGTGTACGTTGCGGTAGTAGTGCTGGGCCATGCTCTTCCGAAAGCGCTCCTGACCCGCAGTGTCCCACAGCTGCACCTGGACCAAAAAGCAAAAAAATATATATTTTTCCTGTCTGGTGAAATTTTATAACAACAAAAAAAAATAAAAAAAATGGAAAGACCAGAATGGGCCAAAGTTACTAATACAGTGGAACCTCGGATTGCGAGTAACGTGGTTTGCAAGCGTTCCGCAAGACGAGCAAAGATTTTTAAAACATTTTGACTTGGAAAACGAACAAGTCTTATATCACGCATGCGCTTCTTGTTTTGACGCCGTGCGTCACGTGATCACAACTGAGCCAACTGTTTTTCTCTCTCTTGCGCTGTGGAATTGTGGGTAATCGTCTCCCCCGCTGGGTCTTAGAGCGCGTCTCTTACTGGTATAATCAACATCTGTACTGTTTACTATAACATTGTGACCACGTGTGTGCGTAAAACATCTTTTATTTTGTGTTTGTAAGCGCGTGTGTACAGCGCGCGTGTACTGTTTCTTCTAACACACGTGTGTGTGTGCGCGTAAAGCAAAAGAAAGTCACATTACAGAGGTTAAAGATCCATTTTCTCCCTCTCTGTTTCAGGCTGTGTGAGTTTGTGTGCGCGCGTGCGTAATTTGACATTGTGCCGGTTCTCACACACTCTCTCTTTCGTCTTCAGTGTGTGTGTGAAGCACCCCCTCTCTGCTTCATACACAAACACTGCTCTATCGCGATTCTTTTTAAAGGTAAAGTGCCAGTTTATTTATTTGTTTTACTTTACAGCAGTGATTCCGTTAGTCTGCGCTCACACAAGTGTCATTAGCGATGTTCCTTGCTAATTTTTCAGACAAAACAGTCTTTCCGTTAATGTGTGTGTGTTTGTGAGAAAAGTTTACTGTGTAAGATGAGAAGAGGGACACGGGAGGGGCTGATTCCAAACGCGCGCGCACACAGCTTAAACGGAAACACTTATCTGTCGGAAATTTATTTTGTCTTTTTTTTAAAGGTAAAGTGCAGATGAATTTGTTTTATTTTTACTTAATATTTTGTGTTAATTATTTTCATGTATTTATTTTTTTGGGGCTGTAGAACGAATAATTTGAGTTTCCATTATTTCTTATGGGAAAATTAAATTTGGTTTACACTGTAATGAGAAAATGCAAAGATAAATTTCTTTCTACTCCCAAATTAATTGTCAGTCTAGTAGGTGTGTATCCCAGACACTTCACGTCTGTGTTTGACCTCCATTTCTTGTTACCTCTGACTATATATTGTAAATACAAAAGAGACCGTAGTCTTAGCAACCACATACACACGCTCAGTTCCAGTGTGTGTATGAAGCCATGTTAAATGAAGTGACATTGTTTGATGAAGGAGATAACCTTTTAACCTATTTCATTAAAGGGAAGATGATTCATGTATGTAGCAAAAGGCAGCTTTTCAGCATGCTGTAATTTCATTTCCTATTTTCCGCAGACCACAAAAGCCCCGTTGTTAAATCAACTTCTTTCTGTAACAACATTTTTAAAAGTACCAAAAAAAGAACAGACGATATGCTGGACTCTCCCAAAAACTCCAAAACACAGACTAATTATTGTCTCATGTAAAGCAATTTTAAAAGATTTAGGAAGGCAAATGAGTTTAATCTGGAAGTAATGCTAAAGGGGGTGTTCAAGTCAAAGCAGGATTTTTAAATAACAGAACAGTGTTACTCTCTTTTGAGAGTAAAAACTCCCTTTATGTCTCTATACAATCCCCTGATACACTAATGCACTTATCACAGTGTGTCACTAGAGCTTGGACACCATCAAGGTGGAAAGTTCTCTCAGTACACCGGAGTCATGATCGGACTGTCTGTCTGATTCACGTCTCAAATGTTGGCCTCCCAGGAACTCCTGTAATGTCCCAAACATGTGTAAATGTCTTGGTCAGAACTGTAAGGGGGACGTGACGATAACTCCCAGACGAGTTTCTGTAATGTGCGAGTGGTGGTGGTGGGCAGTATGAGCTCGTGCGTTCTCACTCTCTGAATGTTCATGCGATCGACTGCAGTAAGCTCAGAGCCACCTCTGAAGACGTACGGACTTCTTTAAAACATTCGCACCGTTCAGATGTTTTACTGCGGCTGAGAATCTCATCACCGCACTGTGACTGAAGTCTCCTGTGAATGTTGTTTTACACCTTCATTCAGCAGAAATCAGAAGTCCTGGTTTGACTTGAACATCCCTCCTAATTTTCTACAGTATGTCTTCTCCATTTCTGAGCTAGGATTTTCTAGTCCTTATGATTTATAAATGAATTTTGTAAAAAAAAATTATTTGCTAAATTTTTTTTTATCATCATATGAAAAATTTGGTGGAAATAAAAATATTTTGGGGGACATTTTATACATAGCATTAATATTAATATTATAATTATATTTATATAGATAAAATTATAAACATATACTTTTTCTTATTTCTGTTTTGATTCATATAAAATGATAAAATCTGAAATAATAAAGAAATAATACATGGATAATTTCCCCAAACTACTGCTTTTTTAAGAGCCTTCCCCTTTAGTGTAGCAGATAAATAAGACGTTTCCACAAGATAAGAACTTCTGCATGCAAGTTTTCCTTTTGGGACTTTAGAAGGTAAATACTTAATTACTTTTCCTGTTTAATCCAAAGTAATGTAACACTAACTGTCTTTGATCTTTTACCTTGATCTTCTCGCCACGCAGGTAGAGCAGTCTCTCCCGGAGGTCCACCCCGATCGTGGGGTCGGTTTTCCCGGGGAAGTGTCCAGTGCAGTACAGGTGAGTGAGGCTCGTTTTCCCGACACCTGCGTCTCCGAGCACGATGACTTTACAGGTGCGACACACGACCGGGATCCAGCAGTCACACGAATCCATCTGGAGCTCTCTCAGTTTAATAAAGCTTTAATAATCAAACGACCATATATACTGTAGAGTTCTCCCTGAGCATCACACACTGACACTCTAATCACACACACACACACACACTAACACTCTGCTCTCACTGCTGGATTTCCCGCTGCTCTGTCGGTGAAACTGATTTAAAGGCTGAACGAGATGAGGAAGTCTCGTGAGAGTTGCACCATTGCGGGATTACAATAGAGATTTTTAGGTGAAGACAGGATTGCTGAACTAAAGCACTTTGTTTATGAAGCTGACTCTACACTTTTTTGCTAATGCTACAAAGAAATGATGTCCTTAATCATTTATCTCCACTTATACTGTTAATGTGTGTGTCAGTTCACATAACAGCAGGTTTTATAGGAGAAAAACAGAGAAACATGGAGAAGCTCAGACAGACAGAGAAAAACACAGACATGGATTCACACTGGGGAACTTCTACTCAAACTGGGTGGTTCTTACTGGTGAGGTTTAACGTTGGCTCTTTTCACTGGGAACAGATGATTGATAACCCTGTGCACTGAGTCTACAGACAAAATTCTAAAGGATTTCACACAAACATCAACAGCATTAAATCTTTAAATGTTAATAGTTTTGGTCGCCTAGGTGAGGGGTCGGCAACCTTAAACACTCAAAGAGCCGTTTGGATCCGTTTCCCACAGAAGAGAAAACACTTTGTGCCACAAAACACTTTTGACATCGCAAATGAAAATAACGCTTCATATATATACGCTTCAACGCTTCCTGCTATGTATAAAAAAAAACTATAGTGTGTTGCATTTATGAAAATCAATGAAGTGCTACAGAGAAAACAAGATTTAATTTCGGCAACAAAAAACATTTTGAACTCACTGAAGGTCACTTTCAAATAAAATACTGTGTGTCTATTCGAATCCTCCGCGTATTTATGAAATTTAAAAAATGACCTTAAATTATCTGTCTGCAGCAAACCAAAAATAGCGTCTGTGTGTGTGTGTGTGTGCCGTCATCCTTTAACCGCGTGTACTGGAGTATGAAGTCAGCCGTCACCCTGAATAAAAAAAGGACTATTTATATAAACTGTGTGCTGACGGGTGTCACACATCGGTGGTTGTGACGTATTTTAAGTGACAAATTAAACACGTTTTTTTATTTTTATGTTACAAGATAATCTTCAAAGGTAGAATTACATTTAAAAAATGATGAACTAATGAACTAAAATAAAATAAATTGAAATGAAATACTCATTACTTATTTCCGGGGCCACAGGGGGCCACAGGGAGCCGCGGGGTGCCGATCCCTGCACTGTACGGTTCCTGCAGCCAGAACTGCTGGTAAACAAAATCACACTCAGGAACAAACGTACCAAAGTGTACTTTTACTTACCATCATGTCATCTGAAAACAAATCACCAACATGTCACAGGAGCCTCTCGCGTAGACGGGACCAAGACGGCGGATATGAAACGTGCAGGCAAAGGAAGCGCGCGAGCTCACCAGGCTGCTTGATGTAGACACACATTTAGTGTTCATTCATTCACCTTTTCTCATTTCTTTATCCTGGTCAGAGTGACTATGGTTTAAATTAATCATTTGTTCATATAGAAAAAAAATGGCTGCAAGTTTGGTTAAAAAAAAAAAGCAAAACAAAAAAAAACATGGACATCTAGTTGACACTTCTGTGGGTCTGAGCTTGAGAATGGATGTTAATGAGCTGATTAACGAGTCGGTGTCTTTGTATAGTTGGTGTCTGCACTTCTTTATTGTCTTTATATCTTACTTCAGTTCCTGAAATGGTGAACAGGTTAAAATCCCCCCAGAGCACATGAGCTCACTGCGCGTCCCCCCCGCGTAGCCACACATTTCTGTTCCCAAACCACAGCGCTGTGGACTCAAAAGGCACAAAGTTTAGACACCCCACAGGTTTGAGTGTTTATTGATTGGTTTTTGACTGGCAGTTCTGTGTCCAGAGGACGGATGTGGACAGCTGAAAAACTGACACGCATAAGGGACACGCTAAATCAGAAACAAGTACAAGTAGCCTGTTTTTGGATGGACGAAAAAAAAAAAAATAGCTAAACTTAAAAAAAAATTAAAAAAAAGGTCTATTTAAATAGGTGTGAATGATCTACGACGGACCCAAGTTTGGCTTCATGGTCCAGAGGGAAAGACGATTAATCGATTCATTGGTCCATCTGAATTCAGCACAGCTGAAACCCTACGAAGACCTACACTCTTTATCTTATCGCTCTACCTGGAGCTCATTGTTCTTGGTGACTGAAGGAAGGGAAATGTTTTTAGCATTGAGGTTTTATTCAGTCACCCCTCTGACTGAAAATGGAAAATAAAAAGTATACAAACCCAGATGTACATAGACTAGTACCAAATGTGTGGTTTTTCATTATTTGAGGTGTATTTTTATTACAAAAAAAAAATTCATTAATATCATACAACAAACATCATTCCATATTGAAAACGAAGTGGGGGCCAGAGAGAGTGCATGAGAGGAATCCTCCAGACCCGTGTGTGAGATCATCACAGACAAAAACCTCGTTGTTTCTTTGAACCGGTTTACTTAAAACTCGACTGAAACTGGTTACTGAATTCAGCAAAGGAACTGAGAGGAGCGCTTTTCATGTATTCTTCAGTCAGGGTAATTATGAATAAAGCAGGAACATATTTTTGCAAAAATTTAATAAATTCTAGCTTTATCTGCAGAATTTGTAGAAAACCTGTGACATGATGTTAGCACGACAACGCACTAGCGGTCCTGATTTAACCCGAACCCTGCGACACTGTACCGTATTTCTCCAATAATGAAAGATTATCATTTTGAAAAAATCTCTCAGTTGAATGGGAAACACTTATTCACGAGGGAACAGGAAGAAAACAGCATGTGGCTGCTTTGATTTTATTATTTCTTTTCCTGACCAAAAAGATTACAATCCTGCCTACTTGTTCTCTGTTGGCTCAAAACTAAATTAATTCACAGAATCAGTCATACATACTGTACACAGGTTGGTGTGATGTAACTTCTACCATGCATGTTTCATGTTCCGTCCCTTTCAATGAAATGTCTTTATTAATGGGTGAATATCATTTTTCTACAGTATCGACGGGACAGGAGTTAAAAACTGCTTGCGTATTAATAACAGTTTACCGTCGGCCCACAGACCCGAGCGTTGAGTCAACTGGTTTTCCCGTCTGCAGAGAAGCGTTAAAGTTCTTGTCCGTGGGGATCGAACACGCGCTTCTGATGCGGTAGGCGGGAAACGCTGGAGTGTCCCTTTAAGGAGAGCGATCAAAGTAAGAGAGAGGAGAGAGCAGATTAACTCCACCACTTTAACTGAATAACCAGGAGCACCTGCTGATTCACACTCCGATCTTCAGGTCCTAGAAGTTACCTTTAGATGAGCTCCTCTTAAACAAACCTCAGGTATAATGGAGTATAAAAGATAGCACCCGAGTCCCATCGGTTAAAAAAAAAAAAAAACAGCATACTCTCAGACTCCGCCCCCTTGGGTATAACCCTCATCACCTCCACATATTCCAAATATAAACTACATCAACAACCACCTGCTCAGTGCCACGTCACGTCAACACAAAACCAACTCCGCGCTCCAAAACTAGTTTTATGCCGTTTTTATTTTTCATATAAATTATTCTTTAAAACAGAAGGAGAAAGATGGATTGAGTGAGATCGCTTGGGTGACTATGGGATTCGCCTTTTGTGTTTGCACAGTTAATTAACCCAGAATTTGTAGCTCACCGCCTTCAGACACCGTTCACAACAGAGCGTTTGCGTGTCGTCTAGGTTTCAGTTAGAGAGCAGTCATCAGCAAGGTTTAAAAAAAAAAAAAAAAAAAAAAAGTAAAATGGTCATTTCATTCCTCCTCCCCCCCCCCTCCCCTCTCGTCCTCGTCTCCACAGACACCGTCTCCTCTCGGCCGCGACTCCGATTATCGGGGGGTGGAGAGAACGCAGGAAGTTCAGCAACGTGTCATCTTGGGTGGCCGAAAAATGGCACCGTCACTCCTCTTTCATCTCCGCCCCCCTCCTCCCTTAGCCCCACCCCCTTTCAGGTGTTCACATGTCATTGGCTAGCTCCTCGGTTTCCGTGGAGACGTCTCCATTCACAGCAATCTTAGTGTTCTCCTCGTAACCAGGAGGCATGAAGGCCAGCGTGTACGGGTAGATCTTATGACACTCGGTGCGATAGGACTCGGCCGTCTCCGTGGCGTCTCCCAGGGTGCCGTTACGAAGACTTTCCAACACCTCTGTGCAGATCTACACAGGAAGAGAAAAGCACGCTGGGATTACTCAGATTCCGTCATGATCCTCTATGTCCATTATTTTAACTTTACACAATCAAAATCATTATTAGATGTTTGCAACAAAAACCTTCCCAGTCAAACTGATGACTACAGTTCCACTGGGTGTGTAAGAGGGTCATGTGACCATCTCAGCTTTTATCTCTTAGTTAATTACAATGGTGTTGTTTTGAGTAATGCATGAATGAAAATATACTACTACTACTACTACTAATAATAATAATAATAATAATAATTATTATTATTATTATCATTATTATCATCATTACGTTTCCTACACGTTATCACATTCAGGTTTTTTTTCAAATGTGCGGCCAATAAAAATAATAATTCAGGGAATGTCAAACAGAAAAGAAATAAAATGAAATAAATTGCCATTTTTAGTGAAGATGGTATGTGATGTGAAGTTTCTGTGCTCAGTAGTGTGTGTGTGTGTGTGTGTGTGTGTGTGTGTGTCAGTACAGTTACAGGAAATACTGTTGTGTAAGGACTGGGGTTGTTGGAGCAATCTATGGATGATCAGTCATATACAGTGCGCTCAATCACAAGACTATACTGTGTGTGTGTGTGTGTGTGTGTGTGTGTGTGTGTGTGTGTGCGTGCGTGCGCGAACAACTTTGGGGATTTTGACTCTTGAGTAAACTAAACCAACCCTGAACTTCCTCTGGGGAAGAAAACAACTCCACTTCATCACCACACGCAACGGGAAATAAACTTGTGTGTTTATGAATTATGACCACGCAGTGATATTCTGTGAATTTCTGATGAAGAAAATCAACATATTCAAGGCCAAACTACAAATCATTTTTGTCATAACTATGCACTTGTAGTATGTAGCATGTGTAGTGCCGATTCCGCAAAACTGGGTTTAAGCGCTTTTAATTAATTCACTCGCACTTCTTTATTCTTCAGTTTAACCTCACTAGGGTTAGAGATTTTTACAGGCAGCAGTGAGGGAACATTTCCTTCATTATATATATTATTTTATATTATTCTTTATAACGCTCCTCACCGTACTGTGACTGAAGTCTCCTGTAAATATCAGTCAGTTTTCCGCCTTCACTAGTAATTACATCACAAGTTCCGACTTGGCCGATCATATTTTGTAAAAGAATGAAATGTACTTTCTGGGGACCAAAGAAATCTCCTTACTACAAGAAACAGTCTTTAAAACACTACTCTAACCCCGACCCCAGGTGAGAATTTAGCCACCCAGGTCAGACGATGATGCTTTTCTCTGTAACATGGTGTCGTTATTACACTACAATAAAAACAAAAGCAGGACAGTTTATATTATAAAGCAACATGTAACTAATTAGACTGTGAAATAAACTGTGAGTCCCAGCAGGGTTTCAGTGTGGAAGGGTTCTGGAGCTCTAGAACGTTCCTCAGAGATCTGATCTGTAAATGCAGGTGACAGGAAGCCTTTATTACCTGAATGTTCCTGTTATTAAGAGATTCGTCCAGTGCTGCAGCAAGTTCCACTGCCTTCTTCTGTGTCGAGAGGTCCAAGTAGAACATTCCTCTGGCAGCTTCAAGAGCAGATAGAGACACCGATCAGTCCTGCATGTTACATGTCTGTGTGTGTGTGTGTGTGTGTGTGGGTGTGTG
>JAOVVB010000041.1:25040224-25056780 GCA_028570985.1 Heterobranchus longifilis
GAAAAAAAAAAGATTCATAAAATCTACTTCCCATGTTTTAGCATTTTTAAGACTTGAATGATTAAAGTCTTATTTTTACATGAATTAATTCAATGTTTTTTTTGTTTAAATATGCAAATGAGGCATTATCTAACAGTAACTTTTGGTGAATTTAGGAGAAATCTACAGACACAAACAGACAAATTGTAGTAAAATAAACATAAATGTGCATTTAACATGTTTTCTTTCCACGAGTCTGAAAGAAGACGAGATGTTATGGAAGCAAAAATAGCCTCAAAATCTACAAATCGGCCATGCAGTGCATGAAAAAAAACAACCAATATACCTGTAGTGTCGCCTTAAATTTGGGTTGCCTTTTTTTTTTTTTTTTTTTTTTTGCTCGCGGTTTTGTTTCTTTTTGGAAATCCTCCAAAGTGCTGCAGATTACCTCGTTTCACCCGCCGCCTGCGGTCGCATGGTGGCACGACTGAGGGAGAAAACCAGGCAAAGTGGGACAATTTTAATTATCCCCACACTCTAATTACTCCATTCTCCACAGTGTTTCACATCATTTAGCCGAGATAAATGAGTGTCTGGCTAGCCGGAGGAAACGGCGAGCTTCATTATTTTAGACAAAAGCAACGGAGCCGCCTCCTCAATATGATAAACCAACTGCAGCGTGAGACGGCGATCGCCGGCGATAACGGCGATAATAGAGATGGCTGTGATTGCCTCGTGTTCTCCAAGGTGCAGTCAGCCTCTCTGCTGCTAATTTACAAACCTCCGTCAGTTTGGCTTCAGGGCTTTGAAATGGGAAATGCATTATTCAGTGTGTGAAGGGTTTTTGTTTTGATTGACTCCTGATGGTTTAATTCAGGTTAAATATCTTCTCCTCCAGTGCAGCGCCTTCGCTTGATGTCGTTAATAAGAATCCATCAATTCAGTGCGTCTTTAACTTTAAAGGCCCCGTATTGTAAATAAAAGTGAGATTTCCACGTCTCTTTTTTATTATAAGGCAGGTGGAGCTGCAACGATTAGTCGACTAATCGATTAGTCGATCGACAGACAGACAGTCGATCGTCAACTATTTTGATAATCGATTAGTCGTTAAAGTAATTTTTCACCCTAAAATGTCACAAAATGCTGTTTTCCTCCTCAAATATGGAGATTTCCTGTTTTCCTCTGTTTTATATCATATTAAACTAAATGTTTTGGGTTTTTTCTCTGTTTTATATCATATTAAACTGAATATCTTTTGGTTTTCGACAAAACAAGACTTAAACACATGATTTTGGACATTTTATCGGCCAAACGATTAATCAAGAAAATAATCTGCAGATTCATGGATTATGAATATAATCGTTAGGTGCAGCCCTAAAAGCAGGTCGAGGTTTTATATAAATACTGTGAAAGTATCAAAACGCTCAGTGAAATGCACACAGCACATATTCAGAAACTGCCTTTTAACGAGCCGTCCGGACTTCTGTCAGGTTGTGATGTCACAACTAGGGATGGGACGATAATGGATTTTATCATTGATTGCGATAAAAAACACTCACAATAAGTTGATCGTGGTGAATTTCCGTTATCGGGATAATCATGAATATCGTGAATATCCTCACAAATTGACTGCAGTTTATTACAGTGATCAGTGATGTAATACAAATATTTGGTTCTTTAAAAAAGTCATAATGATTTGCGAATAAAATCGTAAGGAAAAAAGTTGTAATATTTACAGAAAAAGTCACAATTTTCTGAGAAAAAAGTCATAATGTTTCGAGAAAAAATGATGCAATACAATTTTTTTTTTTTTAAAGTCATAATTTTTCAGAGAAAAAAGTCGAAAAAAAGTCCAGGACTCAGATCTTTCTTTCAGACACTGTATATAAAGCATCATGAATACTGAACTTATAAAACATTATGTCCACCACTTATAATACTTTATAAAGCTTGTTATAAGTTATCATGCCTGATCATAAACATTTATAAAGAGTATTATAAAACCTTATAGATGCATTATGTGTTATGAAAGTGCTTAAAATGCATTAGAGACACGACCTTAAAGTGTTACCAAAAACTAATTAAATTAAATTAATTGAAAATTCAAAACCCTTGATTCAGACAGCAGAAAAATAACATGTTTTAATATAAAATCTGTTCCAGTACAAACCCAAAATATGAACCTGCAAATGAGCAGAATATGGGACCTTTAACTTCAGTATCTTTATAATATATTAAAATCCTGTTTTTAAAACCATCCTGTTGCTGTTATCTGTCAGTCGTCCACCAGAGGGCGCTCTCTGCTCTCTGCTGATTCATGGAGCCTGCAGCGCCACAGTCATGTTTATTATTACACCAACAACAGCTTATTACCAATATAATATTGGAATACCTCTGTACTTTTCTCAGATTTTATTGTGTGTAATATATGATAATATAGCCGACAATTTAGATTCATTTAAATGTGCAAAACTGAATTTACTGAGGTTCTGTTGTTAATGACGGAGAGTCAAAACTGTTGTAAGGAAGAAAAAAAACGACTGCACACTCACAACTTCCCAGAGTTTGTGTTTGTGTTATTAGGATCCACATCAGCCGATGCAAATACATCAGCTACTCTTCCTGCAACATTAACACATGAAAACATGTTGTACAGTACACACAGTACACACATCCACAGTCATATGTTGCGAGATTAACAGAAACATACACGTTTATATTATTTCAGGACACAATAAGGAAGCAAGCATGGGACAATATGAAAATGTCATGTCAGGATTATTGTGGCCAAAATAATTGTGATTCACGATATTATCCAGATAATCAACGAAATATTCTGAAAACACTGGAGTCACTTTACATTTTGCTTTTTTCTCACAATATTCAGACTTTTTTTTTTAGAAACAAATATTTGTATTGCATCACAGATAGTACTGTAGTAAACTGCAGTCAGTTTGTGAGGATATTCATGATTATCCCGATTATCTCTCTCTCTGTCTCTCTCTCTCTGTGTCTCTCTCTCTCTCTGTGTCTCTCTCTCTCTCTCTGTCTCTCTCTCTCTCTCTGTCTCTCTCTCTCTCTCTCTCTCTCTCTCTGTCTCTCTCTCTCTCTCTGTCTCTCTCTCTCTTTCTGTCTCTCTCTCTGTCTCTCTCTGTCTCTCTGTGTCTCTCTGTGTCTCTCTCTCTCTCTGTTCTTCCACATGGGAGCAGTGAAAAGAGCATGTGTGTTTGTGCGAGCTACTGAAAGCCCTAATAGGCAGTGACACAGAAAAACAAACTCCAGGCTCTACACACACACACACACACACACACACACACACACACGCACGCACACGTTAGTTTGCCCCTCCCACCATGCAGTTTCTGTGTACGCCATTTAACACAGACAATGCTTAATATTATAGCGTGTTTACCCATAATACACTGCAGCAGTCACACAGCTTCAGGCACGCTGCGTTTCTATAGCTGTCTGTTCCTAATCACTTTATCTGACTCTCGTGTGTGTGTGTGTGTGTGTGTGTGTGTGTGTGTGTGTGTGTGTGTGCGGATGCCTGTGTGACGGTTGCTAGTGACACACGTTTGTAATTAAGCTTTGACGTTGAACATCTCGTACGCGTAAAGCCGAGCTGCTCGAGTCATCACTTTCCCATCATGCCTTTTGCCTGCAGTTTTTGCCGTTCGCACTTAATTAAATATGAGCTAATGTAAGCTAATTGACCTAATTAAATATTAGCTGATGTTAGATATCAGCCTTTATTGACTCGTATGTTTATTAAAATCACAAGATTACTTACCTGTCTGTTTTGTAACGATTTATTTGATGATTGTGTGATGTGCGGTTCAGTCATGTGACCAAAGAGATTAACTGACTCATGGAGATGAATCTCAGAAATGGAAATGAAACTGAAATAGAAACTAAAAGGAGTTATTATGGGAAATATCACTTTTTAGTCATTATTAGACAGACGTGTCTCTGGAGTGCGAATTCAAAAATCCCTTCCTTTTGTTCTTTACTCTTTTCGTATTGGCTGGTTCTTTAACAAACCAGTTAGATTTCCCAACTAATGTGACCTCATATAAGAAGAGCCCCTCCCCTGGCTTGTTGCTCAGTCCCGCTGTCCACTGGTACTTAAGCTTGAGCATTAAAACACACACACACACACACACACACACACACACACACACACATGCATCTGAGGGTTGTGTTAACTTGTTAAAGTAATAGTAAAATATGGGACCTTTAAAATAAAATAAAATTCATGTATTATAAGAGTTTCTTATATAAACAAAGTATGATCTGTCACTGTAAAAAAAAACTGAATTCTCTTAAATTAAAAATATATATAATTTATTACAGTCCTTTTTTGTCAATAACATTTCAATGAGACGAATTTCTGTTAAATCTTTTTAAATGTATTTTGCATTTTCTTCTAAACTAAAAGTAATATGAATTAGTAGTAAGACATGTTTCTAGTAATTTTACTGTTTTTTCTGTTTCATCCTCTGAGTGTACAGGAATATAGGTCACATTTGATGAAATAATACCTTTTTTTATTATTGTGATTATTTTTACCGTTGAACACAATGACAGTGCTGCTCATTTTAGCCGTTATCATGCAGCTAAAAGCTAAACGACGAGTGTGAAAATGGCATCCTAACTAACATGACAAATAAGAGGAGGACAGGATGGCGTGCATTGTTCTCTCTCTCTCTCTCTCTCTCTCTCTCTCTCTGAGTGGGAGGGTGTTGTGACTGACACGCAGCCTAATCGTCTTTACGGCATGATAAAGTGGCACGGGCATCGACAGGCGTCGTGCTGTCGGTTGCCGTGGCAACCCCGCCCAGAGGTGTAGTGATGAGGGAACGCGACCTACCTACATACAACTGCAACACACACATACACACACACACACACACACACACACACACACACACACCTGCACCTTATGCCAAGACACACACACACACACACCTGCGAATGAGAGCAAGACAAGAAAGAGAGATGAGATAATGCGATGGAAACCGAGAGGAGCCGAAAGATCTGTGCGGAGTTTTATCCCGTTTATCTCACCGATCTGGTTTACCTGTCCAGATAACGTTTTTGAGTAAACATGAGTCACCTTTGTTTCCCATCATGATTTCAGTCTTCATGGAGAGAGAGAGAGAGAGAGAGAGAGGAGGAGGAGAAGACATGCTGCCTCGGAGGAGAGCTGGAGAGAAGATCCATGAATCTCGTTATTTCAGAATCTCATTTGGCATGTTTCAGTGGAGTGGCGCGTGTGGGGCGTCTCTCTCTCTCTCTCTCTCTCTCTCTCTCTCTCTCTCTCTCTAAAACACACACACGTACACACGCACGTGTCTGCAGGGATGCGTTGTGGAACAGGGTGGGTGGCATATCGAAGCTGAATATGAGGCAGATTTGTCACTCATGCTCTCATCGCCGTTCCGTAATTAACCCGCACATATGCACGCTACGCCGTCTTATTCTCTCACACTCAGTTCTGCGCGTGGCGTGACACAAAGATGCACCCGAAGACACGCAGACAAGCGCTCATTTTAACACACACACACACACACACACACACACACACACACACACACACACACACACACGCTCGCCTGCTTTCACCCTCTGTAATTAACGGGCTGTTAAATGTGTTGACTGTGAGAGTCATTAGTACAAATGGAACGAGGGATGAAGAAGAGGTGGCGAGGGACAAGAGACACTCTTCACCTCCTTTAATACTTTTTATTTTCGTCTTCATCCTGCAAGTGTCTGTCACTGCGTACACATCAATACTTGCTATCATTAGCTCTGTGCCACGCCCGCTGTAAACCCGGCAGGTTAGCGACGCTGTGCTGAAGCGGACGGCTTCCTGATTCCGCTCAAACACAGTCCTGCAGCCTTCATTAGAAATCTGATAAAGAATACATTTATGGCTTTGTTAGTTTTTAAATTGTCTAGTTTTTTTCTGTTCAGCTGCTGAACGATTGTCCTTGTGTGACTGACTCGTCTTTGTGCAAATGTTTGAAAACGATCTATTAAACACTACAAGCCATATTTATGTTTTACTCAGAGCTGGTATTTCTGTTAAGCTGTGTATTTGTGTGTGTGTGTGTGTGTGTGTGTGACTTGTCAGTGATGCTCAGCTTAGACGGAACTTAATGGCTGAGACAAATTAAGCGAAAGAACGCAAATGTGATAGAGACTTGCCCATGTGTGAACAATGAACCTTTTATAAGTGACATTTCGTTTTGCACATGATATTTTCTCTCTCTCTCTTTCACTCTCTCTCTCTTTCACTCTCTCTCTCTCTCTGTGTGTTTCTGCTCAGTCTGACACTCAGGATAATGATTAAGTGCTAACTAGAGTTTATCATCACCTTGTTCTCTTTGAGTGATTCTCCCTGGGACTAGCCTAAAAAGAAACGTGTGTGTGTGTGTGTGTGTGTGTGTGTGTGTGTGTGTGTGTAAGAAAGAGATATGTATTTAGTTTAGATACACAAAATGATGTACTGCCAGGAGTGAAGTTCCATTTAGCGAGAGCTCCCCGTAAAGCTACGAGCGGTTAACTGCTTCGAACGAGAGTGTAATTACCTCTCAAAACGGCTCACTTTAAACACAAGCATCTGCACAGATTACAGCACCCGTAGCTGCAGGAACAGCGGCGATTCTCCAGTTTATATATACGGGCCGGGAGTGAGACCTCAACGGACAAATGTCAGGGTAAATTACAAACTGTGTTCTCAGTTTAGATGATTTCTCTCGCCTCTGATTCATCATTCCAGTTTTCCTACATGGATATGTACACTACTACCAGTGTGTAACCGCCTGCTCATTTATCAAGTTTAGTAGTATAGTATAGTATTTAATTATTTGTCACGTGTACTCTACAGCAGTGGTTCTCAAACTTTCTAGCCGGCGACGACTAATTGAAGATCGACAAGATCTCGCGACCCCCACTATCAAAAACAAGCAATAAACATAACAAGCTGTTCACAGTATTTTAACTACATTTACTATACATCAAAATAATTTTGGCTTACCTTTCAATGGGAAGAGTGTATTCATGGCCTGATGGTGGATACAGCTACCCGCAGATCATCTTCAACCTTCAAGACGTGATCGGTATTTATTTTTTATGTATGTACCACATTTCCTTTTTCAATTTGCTCAGCCCATCTTTCCAGCTTTTTCATAAAAGCATTGACTTTGTCATTCATTGTCAGAATGTTTGTGTTTGGCCCTTGTAATGACAGATTAAGCATGTTAAGCTTTTCGAATATACATGCCAAATAAACAAGTTTTGACAACCAAGCTGGATCTTTTAGGCAAGCGGCGAATTCAAATTGTGAGTCTTTCAAGAACGAGTACACTTCTACACGCAGTTCATAAAGACGTCCGAGTGCCTTCACCCGTGATAACCACCGGACTTTGGTGTGAAACAGCAATGCTTCGTGTTGTGAACCCATCTCGTTGCAAAGTGTGGCTAATAGTCTGCTGTTTACTGGATGAGATTTTATGTGATTTATTTATATTTTGATTGCACATTTCAAAACACTGTTCAGAATCGAGTGCTTTGCTAGCAAGAGACTCGCGGTGTATGATGCAGTGTGTGAACTTCATGTGAGGAGCCACTTCTAAAACCTTTGCCTTGAGTCCCTTGTTTTTACTGACCATTGCACCAGCACCATCAGTACATACACCAACACAATTATCCCATGAAAGTCCCATCTCCTTTATTTTGGTGTCGAGTTTCGTGAAAATGTCACTACCTGTACAAGTCCCCTTGAATGCTGAGCAGAAGAGCATATCCTCATGCAGTTTTCTGTCAAATGTGTATTTGATGAACGCCAGCAACTGAGCAGTATTAGACACATCCGTAGACTTGCAGTGCATATTTTTTTTTTATCCTCTCAATCAATTGACTCTTAATGTCATTTGCAATATCATGTACACGGCGAGCGACTGTGTCGTTCGACAACGGGACAGTCATAAGTTTATTTGCTATTTTCTCACCATGCATGGCCCGACACGTAGCCACAGCAGCGGGTTTTATCAGGGTTTCCCCGATTATGTGTAGTTTTTTTGTTCTGCACAATCAAGTATGCCACATCATAGGATGCCTCCAGAGCATTAGGAGAAATTTTTGCTTGTTGAGCAATCATGTGTTTTTGATCCTGTAATTCCTTCTCTTTTCGGCGGAAAAAGTCTATAGACTTTTCAATAAACAAAGGATGTTTCGTCTCCAAATGTCTTTGCATTTTGCCGGGCTTCATACTTTCATGAGCAAGCACTTCTGAACAGATTACACATTGAGGAAAATCTACGTTGTTGACAGCAGAGCAAGTGAATCCATACTTTATGAATTCCTCCTGATATTTCCGACGTTTCCTACTTTGGTCTGACAGGGTCTTGTACATGGTTCGGATGACTCAGGCAAACTGTCCACAATTTCCTCAACATTTTACAAATTTATCCATCTAGGCAGTTGCGTTTTTCACGTGCAGTTGTGCGCTGTAGCAATAACTAGTGAGCCAGTCGCTGCACAGTGATGTCATATCTTTGAGTCGCGAATTTAGTTTTTTTTAAAAACACTCAATTTAAACACACACACTCAATCAGTAATATCTTTACAAATCAGAAAATATTTATTTATAGCATTTACTTGTAATACTGAAAAGTGTGTATTGTAATCACAAAAAAAGACATCATTTTTTAATCCCTCTCGCGACCCCTTGAAATTATTGGAAGCAGGGTCGCGACCCCCAGTTTGAGAACCACTGCACTAGAGTGCTGAAAACCCTGCTTCCATTTCTAACAACTTATCTTGGTGAAACAGGGTTTCAGACTGGACATAAGGAATACACTTCAGGTGTGATTGTCTCTCATCACTTCTGGAAAGGGCTGTCTCTTTGTAGGAAAACAGCTCAAGGCTCACCCTTATCCTGTTTTATGGCACGTTGCATTTATTATACACTTTATTATGCTTTGTTACAAGCACATGATGGCCAGTTCATGGAAAATTGTATTGCATAAAACTGGTCCAAAGGGCAAAAAAGGTTGGAGACCACTAAGGTCTTATATATCATGATAGTAATAGAACCTAGAAAATATTTTATCTTTTTGAGTGTGAATCCAGAGTCTATCATAACAGGAATGCTGGGTGTAAGAGAAATAGCTTCAGATATAAAATTAATATCTAAATAAGCCTCGGAAACTATTAGATCTCTTTTGTTCAAAAGTTCAATTATTTGTATAATTTCCTAAATCTAAGTAATGTCCATACTACCTGTAAGGACCATTATTCCTCCATGGCAAATATACTATGGGTATGTATAAATTGTTAGCAAAGCTGTTAAGTTAAAAATAAAGAAAGAAATCATCAATGCATGTCCTAAAATGTTTTTTTTTTTTCCCCCCTCATTGCAAAGTGTCCTTGAGCTCTGGAAAGGCGCTATATAAATAAAAATTATTATGATTATTATTATTATTACTAAAATAAACATTAAAATATTTTAGTAAAATCAATATGACAGAATAAAATGTTTTATTTAAAAAAATGTCTATTATCTGATTGTTGTGTGTGTGTGTGTTTATAGGGTTCAAGAATAAAACTACAACACCAAGTTGCTAAACTTTTCTTGAGCCAGATCATTGATGAACAACAGTCTGTGGCTCTTGTGACTTTTAGTAGTGAAGCTCAAATACTAAGTCCTTTGACTTTAATAGATGGACTAGCTTCAAGAGGAAGTCTAATTAATAAGTTGCCAACAACTGCATCTGGAGGTACATCTATCTGTAAAGGACTCAAAAAAGGCTTTGAGGTGAGACAGACAAAAAGAAATCATGCCACTTTCGCAAATTGCAGTGATTTGGTCTTTGATTAAATTCAGATTTACTGATCTAAAATATATCTTCCGTCATTAATGACAAGTTCTTAAAACTTCCAGGCTCTTCAAATTCCTCATGGTAAAACAAAAGGAAAAGAAATTATTTTTCTGACGGACGGGGAAGCAACTGATAATGTTCAGGGTTGTTTACAGGAAGCTGTTCAAAGTGGTGCAATCATTCACACTATAGCATTCGGCCCAAGTGCAGACAACGTACTGAAAACCATGGCAGACCAAACAGGTAAGATTTTATAACCTTTTTAGCGTTTCACAGCTCAGCGCTAATCAGACTGCACAGTAAACACCAATATGCATTGATTAACATTATACAACTGGTGTTTTATTGCATTTTTGTTTTTAAAATAGAGGGAGTCTTTAGAGTAGCCAGTGAAACCATAAGTTCCAACGAGCTTATGGATGCCTTTTTTTCAATGACACTGTTTGATGGAAATCCCATTACACAGCCGGTTCAGGTTAGTTATACACATCCAGTGTGAGAATTCTCAGTATTGCATGTCAGAGTTTTCACATAATATTTATCTCTTTTGCAAACAGCATGAAAGCACTGGAAGGAACGTTGCAGATTGGTTTAATGGAACAGTTCCCATTGACCGGACTGCAGGAAAACACACCACCTTTACAGTAATTTATGAAAAAAGTGCACCTACTGTGTACATACAGTCACCAAGTGGTTTGGTTTATGACCAGAGAAACACCACCGACACTGCTAAAACAATCACTTTAACTGTTCCAGGAACTGCAGAGGTAAACTTTTTTACTGTTACTTTAAATATTTTTTTACCACAATAACCAATAAAAACAACAGTAAAAAAAAGAAACCGAATCAAATAAAATAGGCAATAACTTAATGAACATCATTATATTCGTAGCCTGGGGATTGGAAATACAGCTTCCTCAACAGAGAAACAGCTGCTCAGCAAATGAGTTTAACAGCAATGAGTCGAGCAGCTGGTGAAGATCTCCCCCCAGTCACAGTTACAGCCAAAATGAGCCAGCAGCTCAGTGACAGCACCAAACCTATGATTGTATTGGCTGAGGTCAGTCAGAATTATGTTCCTGTGTTGGGGGTCAGTGTTTGGGCGACTCTGGAGTCAGATACTGGACACTCAGAAAAACTGCAGCTGCTTGATAATGGAAAAGGTAACACGTTTAAAACATCCATAAAATGATAATTTCTGGAAAAATTATTGAATAATATGTAAGCTGGGCCACGCACGTGTCAGGAATGCACACCCAGGCAGGCAATGCCCGCTCACTATGAATGTGAGTATGTGTGCGAGTATGAGTGCGTGTACGTGTATGCAAGTATGCGTGTGGGGTGTATGCGAGTATGTGCTTGTATGTGTATATATATATATATATATATGTATGTGTATGTGTGTGTGTGTGTGTGTGTGCGCGCGCGCATGTATGATTGTGAGAGAAGTGTGACGCTTATTAACACACTGTGCTACCTTCACACTGTCTATCTAACCATGAGCTCAGGAGCAGCCTGGTTTTGATCAGAACAATTTCACAAGAAAGTCTGTTCCACGTGTGCTCCGTATGTCCCTGGATATATTTTTGATGGCATCTTAGTTCAAAGTTCTCAAGTAAGTCTTCAAACTACTGCGATGAAGCATTCAATGCAAGTCACTTGCTGAAATGATGCAACATACTGTATAAACATATGCATTTGGGCTCAAAAAGTGTGTTCAATGCTCTTCTTGTGTCTCCTTGAACATGCTACAAACAATAAAACTGGAACTCACTACCTTAATCTCCAGAGGGTTGGTTGAGAGGAGTCACTGGCAAAAGTCGATGGATGGCAGGGCAATGAAATAGCACTATTCACGTCCCAGCTTGTCTGAAGGACCCAGAGGTTTCTCGTATCTTCTACGAAGCCTCAACTGTTTAGCCACTCCACTCCAAGTCGCACAGGCCGTCCACGGTGTCTGTAAATTTCTCCACAGGATGCACGCAGGCCCCTTTGGCACACTCTGGCGTCTACATCCGAAGTTCAACTGCACGCCGGATTCACTGCGACAACCATGCGCTACGTTACACATCAGTGGCGTTATCAGCTACCTAATTAGTCACTCTCACTTGCTGTTAGCAAATTGCACGCTAAACACAATGCGCACCACGCTAAAACAGGGGCTATCAGGGTAAACTTGTTACCTGTGTCATTTAAAAGTAGCCACCTAAATTAAACAAACTCTCAGCTCAGTTACTTTTACAGATTTCGCTTACTCACAATTACTAACATTTTTTCTCCCGCTTTCTTTTGTGCCTGCCCTTTTTTCCTCTTTCTTCCATGACACGCCCTATTTTTTACTTTAAAAAAAAAAAAAAAAAAAAAAAAAAGCTTCAGCCCAGACTCATTCTGACTGGTTCTCTCTCTCTTAACTCTCCAACCAATCGCAGCCACTTAAATCACGAGCAGCCTGCATGCTTATCAAAATAAAAGCCTCTAACCGGAACCCCTGTTACAAATACAAAATATTTATCTAGGGCCTATCTTTTACAGGAGCTGATGCTTTCAAAGATGATGGTGTCTATTCCAGTTATTTCATAAAATTTAAACGTGGAAGATACAGTCTAAAAGTGAGAGTGGAAAGTCAACATGAAGGTGTCCACTTTCATCTGCCCAGACACAGTGGTGCTCTGTATGTCCCTGGATATATTGTTGATGGTAACTATTGTCTATGTGAAACAGATCAATTAAATATGTAATACTTAAAATAATTATCATTAACATAAAAATATATTTTAAAGTCAAATTTTATAAAATAATAAATAAAAGCATTCTTAATTGGATTATGGAAGCATACTATATCTATCTGTAACAGAACAAGGTAGAAGCGATGTGGGGAAAAGTTAGGATTGGGTGGGAATTGTGTTCAGGAAATGAGGTGGGGATGGTAATAGGGCACTTTGGGAACCAGTGACACATCGTAGACCTTTAACTGTCTCAGGGATTATAACGAGGATTCATGTCCTTTTTACAGGTGAAGTGGTTTTAAACCCTCCTAAGCCTGCAGTAAATGTGCAGACAGAGGACAATGGCAGGTTCACCAGAGTAGTAACTGGGGAGAGTTTTGTGGTGGAAAAAGATGCACCTTTAAACTTCCCTCCAAACAAGATCGTAGATGTGATTGCTGTAATCCGGGAGGACACGGTGTTTCTTAACTGGACAGCTCCTGATGAGGATTGTGATCAGGGAACAGGTGAGTTTTACATGTACTGATTATGTTTTTATACTTACACAAATAATAGTAATAAGTTTCTCTGTGTCTTTCTGTTATAGTCAGATTTACTGACTGGTACAAAGTGCTGACAGTGGAGACACCTTTCATAATTGTAAAATAAATATATTATTTAAAAAAGTTTCACTGTTAGTGATTATGTTTTTTATAAATAATTATTTACTATTTGCTTTTTTTATACGTAATGTCTGCCATCCCTGTCCGATTGAACTAACTGTTATTAGAAACTATTAGCAGAACAATCACATTAATTTAATTCTGCTATTTGCCATACAAATTAATCAACAACACTTGACTAATCAGAATAAGATGTAGGTCAGGGGTATTTTTAAATCTACACGAAAATGCAAAAACATGATGTCAAATGTGCAAATGACAATATACTGTACTGTAACCCTAATCACAAAACCATAATGGCCAATCAGAATCCTATACAAAAAGGTTCTCGTAGATTATGTCATGCCCTGACTGCAAACATGTTTGCTTGTATATACAGTACAGTAAATATGTATAGGCTGAGAATTTTTGTCTAAGGAAACTTCTAGAATATTTTAACCTTAGAACTCCATGTGCAGTGCCACTTTTATTTAATCTGTTCAAACAAGAAGTTTTAAATAGATACAATTATTTATTGAAAACTGTAATACTAGGTAGGTACAGTATGTTATAATATTAAAATGTCATCATAAATTATTCACATCTATTTTACATACAGTGAGGAAAAGAATTATTTGATCCCCTGTAAAGTTGTCTCTTACATTCTTTGACAGGTCTTTGGTTTTGCCCATGGTGGTAAGGTTTAAATGGAAGATAGAGATTCTGTGGACCCCACTTTTGTACAAATAACAAGTTGTTAGGAGCACCTTCTTAAATGATTTTGTGTACCACTCACTAAAATGTAACTTAATTTATAACGTTTATATGTGTCTTTTCTGAATTTTTAATTGATATGCTGTTTCTATCCTTTAACATAAAGCTAATATCCCCATTCTATTTAGCCGAATTTGCTCCCGAATCTGGACCGATGCACAACCACAAATGATGCCATGATGACCAATCATGACCCTGTAAAAAAGACCAGCAGCTTTTGCAAAGCAGATAAAATGTAAAATTAATAATAATACCCTATAAAAACACAGAGCCCATTCAGAAAAATGGTGAGCGCGCGCTCGGCACTTCCGCATTCCTGCCACTGAACTCATTGACTATAAGCGCTGCACTCGCTCTCTACATACACCAGCTCTACTCTTCTGCATTCGCACTGCAGGGCTCAATCAGAGAAGCAGTATATGCTTACTCTGTGTTTGGATCCTTCACCCCCACGCCCCTACGTGACAAAAACAGACATATATACTCACTAAATAAACATTGCCTATTGCAAAGTGAAAGTGTGTGCAAATGTGAGCAGCTTTATTTAAGTCATCAGTAGTCAGTAGCGTCATTTTAATTTCGCTTTATAGTGGTGGTATAGTTTTTATTATGATTCATTTAGGGCTCAGTAGAACATTGTTAAATTCCTTAATGGCCGGCTATTAAAGTGTTATGTCAATAACACTTCTTCATTGTCAAAATGTGCCGGAAAGTTGTTTTCATGACCTCGATAACATGACCTTATTGTCAAAAAGTGCTGTAGAATCGTTATCATGTCCTTCCGAATTTGTTTAAATAGTTAATGACTCGATTTGTGGTTGATACAATTTACCGAACTGCTAGCGACCGCAACAACTTCTGTAGCAATTTTGGCCAGGTAAAATGGGGGCCTTAGATAAAAAATTATTGACCCTTAATTTATTTGTAAGTGGGCACACTTACAAAATCTACTGTACAGGGGATAAAATAATTATTTTCCCACTGTACGAAAGAGGTCATAGCCTAAGAGTATTTACTCTTACCGTATAAATAAAATCTCTAATAGTATTATTGCATTTTTGTTTAAGCCCAGTCCTACGAAATCAGATGGAGTAAAGATTTTAAGATGCTTCAACACAACTTCAGCAGCACTAATTTACTCAACACATCAGCACTTCAGCCTCAGGAGTCAGGATCAGCTGAGCAACACTCTTTCCAGCTTAACAGTACCATTAAAAATGACACCATGCTCTTCTTTGCTGTTTGGACATTGGACAAACAGTCAGCAAAGTCTGAGGTATCAAACATTGCTCATGCAACAAAGTATTCTGATCATAGAACAGGTGAGTCTTATACATAAGGAATATTTTTTACTTAGTATTTTTATACTTAATGATATTCTCTCTCTCTCTCTCTCTCTATCGATCTCTCTCTTGAACTAACAAAACTATATTTTTAGATTGTGATAACCTCTGCCCTACCAAGCTTTAGGGTCCCTTAGCAAATCCCTTAATTCTAGTCAATCTAAATAAGGGTGTCTGCCAAATGTTGCAAATAAAAATTACTTACATATCCTTTATTATGAAGATGCCAAGCTTTAATTAGGCATCATATGACCTTAAACATTTTTATCCATCTGAATAAAACAGCTTATTTTATAAATGAACATCATGTGAAGATTATCTATATAAATAAAAGAAAAGTTTTCTTTGTACATTGGTCAGAACTCGCTCTTTCAATGATATCTTTACTGTCTGTATGTCTATGCCTGTCCGGCCAGATTTGTCACCACATCATGCAAAACTGACCGATTTTGAAGACACTTTGGCAGTCTTTTGGTATGCCTAAAGTTAAACTTGCACCATAAATGAAATCATAATGTTTAGTAGAAGCAAACTAGAAGTAGAAGTTTTGTGCTAGATACTTTTCTATACCCAGTAATGAAAGTATTTGCCATCCCCATCCCTGTAAACTAGGAAAATGTTTAAATATTAGAACAAGTAAATTAATTGAAACCTGTTATTTGCCTTGCAAAATAATCAACATCGGACTATTCAGGTAAAGGCCTAGTCCATGGATGTTTTTGAAAAAAAAAAAAAATCCCCCCTGTCATCATTCACTTAATATAAAACATAAAAACATGCTGTCTCTGCATGCCAAACCAGAATATGGGTATATAGTCTTAACCACAAATGATGCCATGATGACCAATCAGGAGCCTGTAAAAATGTTCTACCTGAGAATGTCACATGCTGTCACCAAACAGAGGATATACATTCATGAGGTGTGTGCTCTTATAAGCCAATACCACTCCATTTTTCCTGGAGTTTTTGTGTAATGTGGAATCTTGAGTGTAACTAGGCAAATCCTCACATCAACATTTCAAGAGCCTTTCAAGTAGAATGAAGGCTATTACAGCCACAAAAGGAGTGCAAATATATATTACATTAGTGTATATACCCAACCCTAGTAAAAAAAAAAAGGTATGCTAAGTATACTAAATCCTAGCATGCCAAAGCATACTTAAATGTACTTGCAGCCAGACTAATGACTAGTATACTTGAAGT
>JAOVVB010000041.1:25115189-25127778 GCA_028570985.1 Heterobranchus longifilis
AAATATTAATTAATCAGCTGGGATTAAGCAATTTATTTATTTATTTATTTTAATAATCAGCATACCCAGCGGTGTGTCGTGATGGAGAGGTGATGAGAAAAATCAGTGCGTTGATGCTGAGGTCAGAATTGTGCAGCAACGTTCATTTTAAAGAAGAAGAAAATGAGAGTGAGAGGTGTGACGTGGTGTTCAGAGGAAACCCGGATTAGTGAGGACTGAACCAGGAGAACATACGGGCAAGTCACATCAAACAGGAGAGGATGTACAGTATGGATGGATGTAGAGTAAGATGATAGAGAGAAGAGGGAGAAATACAGTGAGGAGGAATTTCTCTGGAGGGAGAGCGGACACGTCCTGCAGATAAACAGTCTGAGATAACACTGAGACACTGAGGACAAGAGACAGACATGAGGGCAAGAAATGATAGACTGTGCACACACACACACACACACACACACACACACACACACACACACACACACACACCTTTCAATTATAACAGCAGATAATTAACATCACACCCCAACCTCATGTGAATATAATGGTAATACATACTGTATATTCTGAACACTTTTTTGTTTTATTTCTTATTTTGTTTATTTTATTTATTTACTTTTCAGGGACGATAGAGCCGAGCACTGTTACACACAGGCAGCTGATGCCGTGTGTATAGGGCTTAAAGCAGAGAGCTAAATTGCAGCAAATGACAGACTCGCTCTACTTTAATTACAGCACGCATCCGCCATGGCATTGTTTCAACATCCTTATGCCACGTCACAGCGTTTATTCCCGTCCAGAGTCGCATTAATTTAAGGCCGAGACATTTTACTGATGAACGGAGAGTCGAACCGCTCAGTACACTCCTTCAGCTCGTCCCAAACACTTCAGGGTCAGGGTCAGAAAATCATTACTCATCCTCCCAGAGACACTCTTTTACACTCAGTGTGTGTGTGTGTGTGCGTGTGTGTGTGTGTATCTACACGTGGGAGATGACCTGCGCATCAACAGAAATGACTAAGAGAAAACAGAATATAAAATAAAAAATATATATAACTATATCTACCTAAATATATTACAAACCAAACCATTCACTATTTCTAAACATACCTTAAAATTTATAAATGAATAAAAAACAATACAGAAGGATATTTGCAAGAAACATATTACTGTACATGACAGACAGATAGAAACGAAAAAGCTAATGTGGACCTCTGGGTTTTACATGGAAATAGAAAGGAGCGAGTGTTACACATTTACTAGAAACACTCATATTCTCCAGCACACTCAGTAAAACCTAACAGCTGGTTTATTTATAGAACTGCACAGATGTGTATCTAACACTACTGACTATTAGAGCTCTTTACAGAAGTTTATTTTATGTAGAAACGTTTTCAAAAGCATCTTTACTTATGACATTTTTTGTATTTAAAAGTAAAGTATTTATTCATTATTGGTATTTATTTATTTTTTTAAAGTTATGTTTGTAAACAGAGAATGGTTTTGTACAAAATAATACAAACATAAACATAAATAACAACATTTGTACTAAAGATAATAAGACTTTTGACTAAGACTTTTGCACAGTACTATATATACTGTACTGTATATGTATGAAATTTAAATAATAATCACTATGAAATCCATAAGCTCGCAGTTTGTGACCTCATTTAAACTCAGCGTCTCAATAAAGAAGCAATTTTAAAGTTGAAATTCTTTATTTAATCTTCTGCAAAGGAACAAAAGTCAGCATTCGGCTCACGCTCCTGCAGCAACAGCACAGTAATTTCATCAACCTGCATCACAGTGGGGTTCGTTCTGCTTTGCTTTCTTGAAATCGAGCTAAACGAGGAGTAATGACATGGAGAGACGGGGTTGGGCGTTCGTGGGTTTTATTGGATGATTGTGGAGAATTTGATACGATACAGAGATTCGGGACTCCTGCGTTACACCCAGTTAAGCTTCCATCACTGTCTAATGGTCTATAGATATATTTTTACTTTATATTAAACAGGAGGGAAAAAGTGCTGAAGTGACAAGTTAAGCCATAGTTTGTGTTTCTCAGCTTCCTGTTCTCGTCCCTCAGCGTTACAGACACAAATAGGACAAAATGATTCGACTGTTGTACTCGCGTCCAGCGAGATCATTTCAGATCACTCGTCTTGTACTCGTCGTCGGTTTGTCCAGTGAAATGCTCTCCTGAATGTCCTTTGTCCCGCCCCCTGGGTGTGTCTTGGCCTACAGACGCAGCTCATATAAATGCTTTGAGGCTCATTAGTGTGGAAGGAGGTGGAGTTTGTGATTTTTTTCTCGGGGGAGTGTTTCACCGCTTTGCTGCTGTCTGAGAATGTGATTTCACCGTTAGCTCTCCGTCACCATCGCTCGGCCGCGACTCATACACGTACACCATGACTCCAAACACACACACGCCGTCTCGTTGTCTGGGATTAACTTCATCCCGGTTTAACAGGACAGGTGTGTTTAAAGGGCGGTGCTGAGAAACTAAAGTAAACTCACTCGCTCTCAGGTGAGTTTAGACTGGACGAGGGCGTGGCATGGCGTATCACAAGCGCTGGTGGTTGCTGCTGCTGTAGTTCAGTAGACTTCCTGTTTTAGATGGAAATACAGGATCACATCACAGCTCTGAAGACACAAGTTCACAAGTTCAGGTTTTCTACAGATTTCCGTCGCGCGCTGGTGTTAAGCGCTAAAGTCAACATACGCTGGTGTTACATAAAGCTTAAATGCAGGTGATTTGATACGGCAAGGCTGCGGATAGTGATGATTACGTTCAAACAGCTCTAGGGACGCTGTGAGAGTCTACGGAAAACTGACTCAGATTTTATATATATTTACTGTTTATTACATAAAATTATTAAATCATTAATTCCTCTGTACATCAACTTGCAGATGTTACTGATTATAACATTAAAACTTATCACAGCAATCACAGAATACATATTAAAGTTTACTCACCAGTGACGTCATGATGGGGCTTAAAGCTCCTCACCATCACGGATTTGTTTAACGAGCATGTGAGGTATAAATATTGTAATAATTTCTGAGTTTAAGAAAACAAAGTTAGGACTGTAAGGATTGTGGATAAAATTTATAGAAGGGTTGGAAGGGAAAACGTAGCACACAATTAAAATTTTATTTGTCACACACAGCCATGAAAAAATGATAGAAATCTAGAAAAATGTAGAAAACGTTTAGCTGTAAAAAATGTAAAATATGTACAAATAATATAATATAATAAAATAAAATAGAATAAAATAGTAGACTACCATCAGGGTGCTTTGTCTCGACTAGAGAATTATGGGACGTGTAGTTTTGAGCCGGTGCTGGGAAACGTTATTGCGTTCACATTACCAGCCTGAAATGACACAATTCAGATTATTTCCCCTGATGTGACACATGTGATGTTTTTCAGATTGGATCTGAGTCACTTAGATTGGATATTTATCTAATATGTGGTCATGTGATTCGAATGAGAAGGTCAGATGGGAATTGACGTGACTTTGTGCCTCTGTGCATGTGTAGGACGCTTACTGACGTCATCAGTCAAACAAACAGCTGCTAAAAACAGCGACAGCGAGCTGCAGCGTCTGACTTTCGTCCTTCTTTTGGACTTCAGCGAATCCCAGCGACTCACTGCTCGCCGTCGTCCGGAGCAAAACCCTCCCGCAGGTTTGTGTTACATCCAAATCCACTGTTCTATACGACGTGTTTTAACCCAGTCGGCAAGAGCGAAGACGACTCGATGTGAGCGTGTGTGCCGTTTCAGAGGACAGACGCGTCCACATGTGAGTCAGATAAAGTCACGCGTAATTATGAACGTGAACCGTCATGACGCGTAAATCTGATCCGGCCAAAAAATTATAATTGAACTTGTGATGTGACCGCAGCCTTAAACACCTGACGTAAACACTGACACGTGGGCTGCGGCTTCCTACAGAAGGCCTGAATCGTAGTGAATAAGGTTATGGGAACATACGGCAGGGCTGAAGTTCATAGCAGAGCACAAACTAACACTTCCTAGCCGATCTGTAAGAGCCATATGGATCCTGCCTGGGTTTTAGTGCGTTCTGCTCGGGGTGTGATTAAACCAGAGAGACGGAGAGAGCAGGGCCGCGCAAGAGTGTGATGAAAGCGAATCGTAAACTGTAAAAAAAAAAAAAAAAAAGAGACAAACGCACCAATTTCCAGACGCTGTTCTGCGTCCGCTTTCCTCCGTACAGTAATCAGTCAGCAACGTGCACAAGCTCACATATGGAGACAGAAGTGCGCGCTCGTAGCGCCGCGTCTGTGTAAGCTCATGGAGTCATTTGCCGAAATTACCATCTCAATCTGCATCGAGGAGGAAAACGTCGCCAAGAGCCGCGATGCAAATGGAGGAAGAAGGAAGCGCGATCGATAGAGAAGAAAAAAACCTCCCTGCTGCGCGCTAAATGATCTGGCAAATACTGCGCTCGTTTGTTGCCAGATGGTTAATGTTTTTATTTTAGTTGTCACGCTGTTCAGAAATGATGAGTCAATGTGCACCTTTACACACACACACCCCAAACACACACACACACACTCACACACACAGGCACAAAGGAGTCGGGATTCAGACTGACATCTCAGCAGTGTGTGTGAGGTTTTTGTTGTTGTTGTTGTTGTTGTCGTCGAGCTAATCTCTCAGCGTATCAGTGAGCTAGCACATTTCTCAGCCATGATGTGAGCATCTATTATCTGCGCGGGTGATGGATGAGCGCCGCGAGACCCAGAGCGCCACTCCTGCAGTTTTATGTATTAAACTTCTCCAGGCTGCTGTGCAATAGATCTTCCACTTTTTTCCACTAATGGGCTGAAAAACAGTATGCTGTCGTTCTCAATGGAAACACACACACACACACACACACACACGCACACACACACACATGCAGTCAAACTCACAATTTGCATACAGTTTAGTGTTAAAGATGCAAAATAAAGCTTTGTTCTTTTTTTTTTTTTTCCTTCAAAGTGGCTTTTCTTTCATAAACAGCACAGCCGGAGGTCAGAAAGAGTTCAGAGACGGAGGAAAAGATAAAAACACACACATATTGCTAAGAATTTAGGCTTTGCCCGTGCGGTGTAATGAAACAGTTAGCGCAGCTCATAAGTTACTGCTCCAGGCTCCCGAGGCTTTACTCACTCCTGAAGGGTCTCTAGACTCAGCAACTAGAGGTGTGTGTGTGTGTGTGTGTGTGTGTGAGAGAGAGATGTGTTTATGTTTTAATCACTTCCACTCATCCTGCGCTGGATGTTCCTGTTTGTAATAAAATATCAGATCTTCAAAATGTAAATGTTCTTTAAAACAAAGCAATAACGTGATAAAGTGTTTACTGTGTCTGAGAGAGAATCGATCACTACCTGTACATCTATAGAGTGTTTACTGTACTGTCCCCTCAGTGCTGCATGAGGGGACAGTACAGAAATGTAATGTAATGAAATGAAACGATGTAGATTAAATTAGATAAATTGGGAACAAATGTGTTACACTGACAGGCTGCAAAGTGCCTCAGGATGTGAAAACTGGATGTTTGTGTACCAGCCGCAGCAGCGACCTCATTTCCCCTCTCGTCTGTTCCGACCCCTCAGCATTCAGCATCAGCAGTTACTAATCACCTCCTGATCATCTGTCATCATCTGCACCTGTTTCTTACTGGGTCAGAACGTTTTTTTTTTATGCTTGAATGATTCATACGTCACTGTGTGGCCTAACAAACACAAAAGATTCCTCTGAAACTGCTCAGGTCCAGGGACTGGAGTGAAGATACTAAGAGCCCTTCAGGAAGCCTGGAGATCTGTTCCTCAAGACTACATTAAACATGAAATAAATAAAAAAAAAAGGAAAGTCTGGAACCAAAATATTAAGAAGTGAAGGTGGCTCAAGACTTTTGAACAGCGCTCATCCCAATGTGTACATGTAGTGTATCTGACTGTGATGTGACAGATGAGTTCCCCGTGTCTCAGGTCCAGCACAGGATCACAGGGCAGGTGATGGCTCTGAAGATGAACACGCTGGCAAGCAACAAAGCCAACATGCTGCGAGAAGTGCAGTTAATGAATCGCCTCTGTCATCCCAACATCCTCAGGTACACACACACACACACACACTGTTTCTTCCTTAGTTCCGTTTGAGTAGTCTTGCCTTGACTTCTGCTGACTGTTTATTTGACAGGTTTTTGGGTGTGTGTGTCCATGAGGGACAGCTTCATGCTCTGACTGAGGTGATGTTTATATTACTGTAACACAAGCTATGTACAATTGAAACATGATGTAATATTATATATTGATATAAGAAATATCTGGTTTACATGTTTATAGTACATTAATGGTGGAAATCTGGAGCAGCTGCTGGACAGTGACATGTCCTTACCCTGGACTGTGAGGATAGGACTGTCTCTGGACATCGCACGAGGACTGCAGTACCTTCACAGCAAAGGCATTTTCCACCGAGACCTCACTTCCAAGGTATATATACACACACACACACACACACACACACACATACACACACACACACACACACATGGTATAATCTCAGTTTATTTAGTAAGGAATAAAACACATAATCAAAAACTTGGAAGATGAGACAGAGTTATGGTTTTCCAATAAAAGCTGTTTTAAATATTAATTAAAGAATGTTTTTTATTCATTAAACAAATTAGTGTTGTCACTTATATTAGAGCAACTACCAACAGTCAAGTTTCAGATGAAGAAAAGTTGCTTTATTCTGAGGAACACCTGAATGACTTAGTGTTCTTCACCTTTAACTGTTACAACAGCACTTAGACTCCCTGACTGTAGACTGTCCTCTCTGTGTATGGACTAGACAGAAACTCGTCACTCTGTTGTACGTTGCAGAACTGTTTAGTGCGCTGTGAGAACGCTGTTTTCACGGCTGTGGTCGGAGATTTTGGCCTGGCGGAGAAAATCCCTGATTACAGGTCAGTGTGTTTTTTCCATCTTTTCTAAAGTGTTCATGTGCACAGATCTCAGATCAGGTGACACTGGGATTAAATATTAACATGTAAATATACATAGGCATGTTTGTTAGAGTTCCACATAATCATATTCACAATTGCTAAATAATAAGACTTGAGTCTGGGGCGTCACAAAACAATCTTATTGCTCTGGGATTCATTTAAATTGATGGTCTATGGTTATGGTTTTCTTTTATAGACATTATTGTGTCAGGAAATAATAATTTGCCAAAGTCTGAAAATTTTTATTCATTCCATTTTCCTGCAAAATTGTTCAAATGCACAACAGCACAAGTCATTGCCTCTTACATTGCTACACCCATTAGAATGAAGTGGTGTGGGATTTATGGTAATTTATTGTAATTTCTATGTTGAGCAGACAAACTTTAAGCACATGTGTGTCTCGTGTATCTTATACTTAAAGGTGATTTGCAGTCCATTAATTATGTTATTCTGTATAAGTCTTAATCCTGAATCCTATATAATAATAATAATAATAATAATAATAATAATGAATGTCAATATTTTTTATAACACTTATGCTTTTTGTAAGTGTAAGTGTTGTTCCAAATATTCCTGAACCTTAAGAAGAATAACTGTAGGTTCAAACTTCCAGTTCAGAACATCTATCCAGTGCACTTTATTGGAAAATGTGTTAGCATGTAGGTATTCTTAGCATGTAAGTGCTCTACAAACGCTGGTGTGATCCACTTTCTTTCTTGTTCTATTAGCTGTGATGTGGCTGCATTAACCAGTAACACACTGCAGGTGGCATCATCCCAGTTTAATCAGTATTCCTTTGATATCCAGTATATCATATCTTATTCAGAAAAGTCTTCCATCATAGCAATAAACACACACACACACACACACACACACACACACACACACACACACACACACACACAGAGTAGTTAGTTAGTTAGTGTCTAGAAGGCTGATATTATTTCCATAAATGTACATGATTATACACTAATGCACAGTAAACTTGTGAATAATTAAATAAATGCACCGTTTTATAAAATATAGAATAAAAGTAATAACTGATTTCATACTCAGAATATAAAAAATAAATCCTCTGTAAAATGAATGCAGTTTCATGTGTCTTCTATGGTATATTTATATCATTTTACACAGTCTCTCTCTTTAACACACTTACTGTCACACTGCTCTGTTGTGCATCAATGATTTTGTAGTTTAACAACTAAAATAAAATAAATGTCAGCCTAGATTAGTATTGATTAGTATATTTCAAAATTAATGGCACATTTTCTTTAAAAATATAGTGTGTATATATAAAGTAAAAATTGGTTTATGACTGTAATACTGCAGTTTGTCGTAATAGATGATGTAATTACTCTAGCAGCTCCATAATCATTAAAATACCCCTAGAATTCACACGATACCTTAATAAGTATCATTCTTATTAAAAATATCAAATTTATGAACCTTGTCGTGATGAATGGTAAAAGAGTTCATGCTTTGGCTTTAGTGGCGTAACTGTCACTACCAACAAGTGCTACTACTAAGTGTTTATTAAGCCACTAAGTGTTAAGCTGATTAAAATCAAATCCAAGTCCACTAAGAGTTGTTGTGTTTGAAGAAAAAGACTCTACAGTATCTACAAACAAAAATGCATGTCGCTAAGATAAGCTGTTATAAGTCTTTTAATTGTCGAATCCCCTGATGATTCTCTAGATCTCAAGGTCTGATTCTGATTCTCTGTTAATCCTCTGTTAATGAACTTATTCTTTAAAAACAGTTTCTACTAAAATGGCTAGTTATGAGCTACTTTTAGGCTTAGATAATTTTTTGTGAATATATTAATTGACGTACTAATTAATTATTCACATTGGGAAGGTGTGCAGTCTGGACCTGAGTGATCGAGGGGTTTATATAATCTTAAACTGTGTAATATAAAACCTGCCATTGTCTTGCAGTGATGGAGTGGAGAAGCAGCCTCTGGCTGTGGTTGGCTCCCCCTACTGGATGGCTCCGGAAGTGCTCAGAGGAGAGATTTATGATGAGAAGGTATTTACATTTACATTTACATTTATGTCACTCGGCAGACGCCGTTCACTAGAGCGACTTACAGAAGTGCTTTAAAGTCTTGACCAATAAACACGTTTTCATACTGGCTCACTAGGTCAAGGAGAACCAACAATCTTAAAATCCCTGGTGCAGTATAAAATACTTTATAATATAAAGACATGTATGGAAATGACTCCTTATTTTCTCTCATCAAGTAACTCGAGCAGTTTATTTTAGCCAATGCAAAACACATGACCTTTTACCACCATTTCCCCTTTAAAGGAAGGGTGCGCAAACATCATAAATGTCCTTAAAAGGAATAAATCAGCAACAGTGTAGACTTAAGCAGAGCGCTCTTAGAAGGCACTAAAATATAACCCTGTTTTCGTTTCAAAAAAGCAGAAACGGCTGTAAGTACAAGCATCAGACGTAATGTTATCGTTTTGATAGATAAAGCTTATTAACAGGAACTTCTATTGAGGATGCTCCACATAATCCAAGTGTAATTAAAAGTGCAAGTAAAATTATCCAAAATAATAAATAGGTGAAATGCCTTTATGTTATTTAATACAATGAAGCTTTGTGAAAATACACATTTATCTTTACAGTTTTTATAAAGTATATAGCGTTTATGGACGAAGTCTACAGTGTTAGTGCTTTATAATATACGGTAAAGTTTCCTTTGAAGGATAATTTTCAAGACGGAGGACATACGTCTCATCATAAGTGTAAAAGAGAGAAGAAAGCAACTAGTGAGGAAATAATTATTATAGCAGCTATAAGAAGAAGCTTTTATTTGTCACATATACATTACAGCAGAATGAAAATCTTTTGGTCATGTTTCGCAGGATGTTAATAAAAATGTGATTGACTAGAACCCCATCTAAGGTGTGTCATATTGTGTCCCCCGAGATCTCTTGGATTGGCTCCAGGTCTCCTGTGCTATGCTATATTACTCTATATTGAGAGTGAGTGAATACTTCTACTAGCAGTAATAATAAGAAGAAGCAGAAGAATAAAGTACTTTGGTGTGATAACTGTAACTCCACATGTCAGTGTGCATTATATCTCCAATCATATTTGATTTCTGTCACCCTGTGCCTGACCTGTTTGTGTTTCTTAAATGTGTAATGTGTGAATGAGTCATATTCCTATCAGAGAATTAAATGAAAATAAATAAATACATAAATAAAACTAAATAAAACAGACAATAATGCTTTATCAATTTCTCCCAAAAGGTGGATGTTTTCGCGTTCGGTATCATTCTGTGTGAGATCATTGCTCGGATCGAGGCTGACCCTGACGTCCTCCCACGAACAGAGGTACAGTCAAAACATTACTGCTGTAACTACTCTGTAATTCCAGACTGATATAAAGTGTCATAAACTGTACATATGCACTGCAGCCCATATGAATGTTTGATATGTTCCTTATATCCCTGTAAAATGATCTCTTATTAACTGCAGCAGTAGTGATGAATTTTTGAGATCCTCCTGTGGAGCAGCATGCAAATCAAATTCAAATCCTGTTCTGGCAAAAACGCCTTGCAGATCTCAGAGTTTTCTATTTGTAAATTCAGAGAAAGTTAACATTATAAGACATTTTTAAAACTGTGATCTAGACTTTCCTCGTTTAAATGATTGTACTGTTAGTGTAACACAATCTGTGCTTAAAATATGAATGTCACATTCTTCATGATGTGTGTCTCTGTGTAGGACTTCGGACTGGATGTGGAAACCTTCGAGCAAATGGTTGGAGACTGTCCACCTGCTTTGCTTAGCCTGGCTGTTAGCTGCTGCAACGTACGGGGATCACACAAACACACACACACACACACACCTCTGCGCGAGCACACACACACACATACATACCCACCTCCGTGCGAGCACACACACATACAAACACTAAATAAAAGATGCTTTAGAGAAAAGCCATTGGCTCAGTTTTGATCACGTTACACTTGGTGTTAAAACAAGAAGCGCATACGTGCCACAGGATACTCAATACTAAGTATATCAAGACTTGCTCGTTTATCAAGACAAAAATTATTTTTAATACCGGGTTACTCGCAATCAGAGGTTCTACTGTACTATTCAAAAGTCTTAAGCCACCCCTCATTTCTTCATATTTGACTTCCAAAGCTCCAAACTGTCTTGTATGTTTAATGTAGTCTTGATGAATCGCTCCCAGGCTTCTGAAGGTTTTGCCTTTCATGTCCACTCCAGTTCCTGTACCTGAGCAGTTTCAGGGGGATTTGTTTTTTGTTTGTTAAGCCACACAGTGACCTGTGAATCATTCAAGTATCAAAATATGAACATGAATAAGCCATGAACCAGTGAGAAACAGGTGCAGATGATGACGATGACAGATGATTAGTATAGATGATTAGACGGTGATTAGTATACCTGTTCATATACCTAGTATAGCTGATGCTGAACGCTGAGGGGTTGGAACAGACGAGAGGGGAAATGAGGTCGCTGCTGAGGCTGTTACAGAAACAACACGTTTTTTAAATCGCATCTTTTGGTATTTGCAGCCTATTGCAGTAAAACATTCATTTCAATTTCCTTAATATAATTTTTATCATTTAATTTCATTTAATATGAAGAACTGTTGGGTGGCACAAGACAAGGTGGCACAAGGTAGTACTGTTGCACAGAACTGTATTAGAACAAATACATTAAGAAAAACTTATGATATTTGACTTGTACATGCCAGCACTACAGTCAGAGCACTTGTTACAGAGCTTTTATTCAACGGAGAATTCAATGGAATTGTAAATTAAAACAACATGGTTAATAACATTCAGTCTGCCTGTAAAGTATAGTTTTTTTTTTAAAATAATTTAATTCATTCATGTTCTAAAACTGTTAAACATAAATACATATTGACATTTATAATTTGTAAAGGTAATTAAATATGCAAATAGTTATGTTTCTGCTCTCTTCTGGTAGATGTGTGCAGTGAGTCGTCCTTCTTTCTCTGACATTGTTGTGACCTTGGAGAGGATGGAGAGGGAAAGTGAGAAGACTAAGACACCAGTTATTATAGGTGAGGATTTTTTTTTATTTTTATGGAAGAGCAAGTACACTGATTAATTTGTGTATTGCTTAAAAAAACTTAAAATAATCTCAAGGATGATTACAAGTCATTTAATTTAGGCATTTGGCAGAATTGCATACTGTAAGTGACTTGCTGAGTGACTTTGAAGTTTCCAACATTTAATAAATCCTTACACTGGTTCACTAAGTTACTAACTAGAAGTACCATCAGTCACACACTGTGTGGTAGGATTAATTTTATTTTTTTTGGGTGGAGGTGAAGGGGATGGAGTTAACCCAAATACCCACTGTAAGAAACAGAGGCCTTTAGTTGTTGCTTAAAGATTGCCAGTGACTCGTTATACAGACATCCAGAGGAAGTTCATCCCACTACCTAGGCCAGGACAGAAAACAGTCTAGCCGCACTAGATCAATTCCTGCTCTCTGTTTCACCCAGATGAGGATGGGTTCCCTGTTGAGTCCGGTTCCTCTCAAGGTTTCTTC
>JAOVVB010000041.1:25139000-25150956 GCA_028570985.1 Heterobranchus longifilis
TTACATTGTTGGTGTTTTTTCCCCTTACAAAGTTGTTTTGAATAAAAGTGGGCATCCATGACATCTTTAAATTGTAACTGTACATTTATCACCTACTGGACCGGTACAGTTAGTAAAATATCCTCAGGTGTGTTTGTGATCAAATGTAAAGGATAAACTATAATAACCTTATGATAAACTATCATCAAAGGATAAACCTTGATAGAAAAATGAACATTTAAAAAAAAAAAAAAAATCCTGGTGAGGATGTGGTCAAAACAAGACGCAGGAAGAACCTAAAGTGGAAGTTGACCAAGACTTCAGTGACGTACTGCATGACACCAATAGAAAAGGTTGGATGGAGTTCTCACTGAGTTGTCATTGGGATGTCACTGTGTTGTTGCTATGCCAACAGAGTTCTTGCAATGACCTCTTCAACCTTGTGTTATGACCATACACCGATTTAGGTCCATGCGACGCTGTAGAAGACCGCAGAAGAAGTCTTGTAGTGCTCACCATGTTTATGCAGTGTGTGCATACAGTGTACAGCATGTTTATGCAGCAGGTCATTAACGTGTGTGTCTGTTCTGAGAATTTATTATAAATCCTGGATCCAATACCATTACTTCATAAAGAAAAGCACCAAGCGTGTCACAGGTATGTATACCAAACCAACGGATATGACAATCGCGTGATTTCGTAACTTGGTTCGATCCCTTCGTACCTGGTGAGTGTGTGATCATGTTAGGTGAGATAGAGAGATTGAGACACTGACAGGGCCACGGCTATGAAGTAGTATGACCTTGATAAATACAAATTCTTCCATTTTGACCCTATTCCAACTGCAATATTCCAATATTTTTAGGATGCTGTAGGAACTTCATGGTCTTTGTGTGACAGGGCCGTTATAGTCTACATATTTTAACTTTATCAAATTTACATTGTGCTTAATTTAATCATGTTTTTGTTGGTGAATATTATGTTGATCAAATCTGTAATCCAATACAAAACTTGGAGCTGTTTTTTTAAAGTGTTTATTTTCTAGAAAGTAGACGATTATTTTGTATTTATGAAATATTTGGTATAGATTCATGACACACAACCTCAATATGTCCTAATTGTGGTTAACTGTTGTAATAGTACAATGTATCTACAGTTTAAAGGGGTGAATACTTGGCACAGCTCATCACACTCAAAGGGAAATGTATGTACATTATATTGAACAGTATAAAGGACAAAAAGTGTGCTTGAACAAGGCAAACTCCAGGCTCAGTGCTTTATTGTAATATCTGGTTGCACCAAATAATGCAAATAATATTGCAACATGTATGGTGTTTTCTAAACGTTGGTCATCAAATAATGTTTAAACAGTATTATAAATAACACCAGTATTATTGTCTAATGTTTAAGGAAGTGCAGCTTGACTGTTGGTCCTGATTTCTTCCACAGGCAGTTGGAGTTGATTTGGGTTACGCAAACGTCTCAAGTCGTCCTCCACCTGCATGATATAAGAGCATGAAATAACAACAATGAAAAATTAGTAAATAGAACAGTGATAGAAGTTAAGAGAGCTACTTAATCACATCAATTAATCACTCAATCAATCAATAATTTATTCATATAGCATGTATTAACAACTACGAGTTGGCCAAAGTGCTTTACAGAACAAATAAAGAAGACAAACTATTAGAAGAAAATAAAAATATTAAATTAACATAAGCTGTTAAAATAAAATAAACTTGTAAATTTAAGAAATGAAGAAGATTAAGACATGCGTGTATATATGTATAGACAATAAAACTGAAAGAATAAAACAATAATAAGAATATAGCATAATCAGAATTAAGAATATAGATCATCACAGGATAAAAACAGATTATTAATAAATAAAAACAGAACTGGAGAGAATAGAGAGAGATGAGAGTTACGTGATCGCGTTTAGAAGTATTGGTTAAGAGACGAGCGGCGGTGTTTTGTACTAAAATGTTTAAAAATATATGTTTAAAACAGTACCGAAGCCAGCTCGTCTTTGAGTGCGTTATATTTCTCCACGTTGAACTTCTGTTTTTTGGCCCCTCTGTAGAAGTAATGCAGGAACTGCCTGTCTTTTGCTTCTGGATAAACGTAGTCCTGAGGGAGAGAACGCCATAACACATTTCAATCAATAAAAAAACTAAAAAAAAAACAAAAAGGATTTCCACTTTAACAGTCATTATTGTCTTCTTAAAGCTTTCACATTAAACAGCTTCTACTAACATTCACATTCATTATCTGATCATGAAATCCACACACATGACAAAAGACATCTGACTCAAGTTTACCTCTGACTCTGACTCTAACCTGACTATCTATCTGTCTTGTCTCTCTAGGCAGGAACATCACAGGCTTGCATAGTTTTAGAAGAAACACACGCACACATCCATCGTCTAACGTTATATCTGTGTGTACGGGAAAATGGGGTGAAAGACAAAAAAAAAGTTTTTTTCCATCTAAAGTCTTCCATTTAAAGTGTTTTATTTATTGTGTAATATCTTTATTCATTCATTTATTTATTCATTACTTTGCCAAATGCATAAATGTAAATTTATTACTATTAAAAACTGAGTTAAGACACCGATTAAGTAACAGATTAAGTAAAAGTAAAACTTTAATTAAATCGAAGGCAACACACGTGGCATATTCCACTCTCTTATTAGACTGCGAAGAAACTGAAAGCACTAGAACAGCCTACGCTCGACTAAAGGGCAAAACTTTTCCATTCCTTATCTAGCATTTATGGGCTCTTTCTCACACACACACACACACACACACACACACACACAGTACACCGGCTGTCCTGCTATACACACGCGTTATAACATGCAGCACATGGAACAAGCACACGTCAGGGAATAACAAATTGACACTTTGCACCAGGTGTTTTTAAATACACACACACACACACACACACACACACACACACACACACGCCCACGCGCACACAGTGTGTATTTGAGCCGATCATGGCTACTCATTAGTAAGGAATCTAAATTTTTGCATAAACACTGTTGCATAAAAGCTTTATCACGGTAGGTAGTGCTGTTGTACTGAATATCAGCACGGCTATGATATCTTTGGTACTCAGATGCACCCTCATGCCACATCACAGCTGTGATGATATTAAGTACAACAGCACAAACTCACAGTCAGGTGCTGCTGCTTAAATATCAGGTTTAAGTTCTTTTTAAGTTTCCTCATGAGCATGAAACAGGAGGTTTTGATGGCTGGCATGGTCTTTACCTGCTTGGTGAGAACGTAGTAGGCGTAGACGCTCATGCTGGTGCTGTAGGTGAGGAAGTAGGTGACGGGCTCCATGATGTCCCAGGAGTAAACCCACCATGTGAGCCAGGCCAGAGCTCCGCCCTGCACCGAGAGCAGAGCCAACCCCGCCCAGAGAGCGCGAGAGGACCTGTCCTCAGCTCTGATGGCGAGATGAGCCTTCATCTAAACACAAACAAACAGAATTCATTACAGAGCTGCAGAAAAATAATATGCTGCAAACCCACAGCCACACCGGCGCCACCTCACCACTGAAAGCAGAAGTGAATGTACTTTACTGTGATGGGAAAAGGGTTTTGAGTAAACAGTGAAACGTTTTTTTTACAGATCAAGATAAGATTGAAGCTAAATACAACTTTTATGGCTTTGTAATCATTGGGACAGATGGCAGGATGGGCAGGAACACCTTAGTAAAAGTTTATTTTATAATTTTGTTATTTTTTTATCATTTATAATTTATCTCAATTTATAATTTGTCCTTTCTGAGGCTGGTGTAATGAATGTGAATTGTCAGTGAAATTGTCAGTGAATGTGCAATATGAATAAAACCTGCTCTAGAGGAATGAGTTCTTCTTTTAGGATGTCCAGTTTCTGCCGAAGCTGCCGTTCCTTCATTAGGTGATGTCCAGGGAGGTTCAGCGCTGTGTGTATCATGTGAACCATGTCCTTTATATCTGCCTCATTCCTCATGGCCTGACTTGGCATGGTTTCTACACACACACACACACACACACACACACACACACACACACACACAGACAGAGATCAGAATTAATCCTTAAAGCACGATTTGTTTAAACGAAACACATCAAGCGAAAACATTCAACAAGTGGAACGCTTGATCGCTAAAAATCTGTCGCAGACTTCTGTGTGTATGAACTGTACACACACACTTATTCCCCAACACCACTTGTACAGAACATGAAATCGTCTGAGAGTTATTGCCACATCCACCGTACAGTCCTGACCTCAATACAAGACAATTCCACATGTTTGGGTCATTAAAGGAGTTCCTGGGATGCCGGCGTTACAGACGTGAATCAGACAGGCAGTCCGGTGAGAGACCTTCATGGTGTCCAAGCACAAGTGAAACACTGGGATAAGTGCATTAGTGTATCAAATTACGCACACACACACACATAACGACCTCCTGAGGAAGAAAATGGATCTTTAACCTCTCTAATAAGACTTTCTTTTGCTTTACACACGCGTACACACGTGTTATAATAAACAGTACACGCGCGCTGTACACACCAAGACTTGTTCGTTTATTAAGTCAAAATTTATTAAAAATCATTCGCAAACCGCATTACTCGCAATCCGAGGTTTTACTGTACAAAGAAATCACATTCTGTAAGGTTGTACTTCTATCGTTGTCAGAAAGATGTCATTCAATGAGTTCATACATCAGAGGAGCCGAAACCAGTCTCAGAAAATTTCTGTCTGTACAGCCAGATTTTGTCACATCATCACACAAAATGCGAGTCGAGTTCTGACCAAAATACAGACAAACCATTCTTTAATTTATACAGATGATCAAAAGTCCCACTCTGACTTGAACACCCATCATTTACCCGTGCACAAATTACATTTTTGCTTCCTCAAACTCTTGCATGTGCTTGCTTGCTCTGTAATCACAGGAGTTCACAATCTGGCCAGGCCGTGCCAACCAACAATAAAACATTATCCCAGTTACTGAGAATCTGCTCAATCTGGCAACACTGCTCTCTCAACTCTGCTCAGCCTGACAGTAAACTGGCTGTTTCTGTTCTCGAACTTCAAGTCCTCGTTCTTTACAAATTTAAAAGTGCAAGTGCGCCCTCTTGTGGTGCCCAAGTCAGTCGACATGTGGCCTATGGAGCATTATTTTCCAAAAAAAACATTATCATAAAAACATTAATTCGGTTAAATTCTTAACAGCAGTTCAATGGTTGATTATTAATCATTGGCATTCCTAATTCCTAACAATCAAACTCACTACATTACCCAACATCCTCTGCTAAATCAGTAATTATAAGAATTTACTTTTTTCTTTTCCCATTCGTACTCTTTTAAAACATGGAGATACAGAAAGCTCAGTCAGACTTCAGCCTTCGAGATGCTCATGACCAGACGAGAGACCAGACGCTCCTGATGTGTACCTGCTGCTGCTGCTGCTTTGATGTTGTAGACAACTCCATTGATACACAGCTGGAAGTCCTTGTTGATGAGAGTGTACAGCGACGTAGCGGAGGCGATCCTCACACCATCTGTGTATAAAGAACCATCAGTCAACTTAATCACTGCTTGTGCATCAACATAATGTTTATGTGCAACAAACCAATGCACACCTTTCCATACGCTAACAGTACGGAGGAGAACGGCTCATGCTAGGCTTGGAGCGCTACACACTCACCTTCTATAAATTACAAATCTGCTCTTTTTTCAATCATTTCCTCTGCTTTTAAATTATTTTTATTTAAATTATTAAGCGACTCTAACAGTAATTCTGGCTGTAAGTCAAATCACAGATGTTTATTAATGTCTATTATTAGATATAAGATATTCATCTAATACATTTTTATAGAAATAATAGAATGTTTACATTTCCATATTAATTTATTTCTTATTAAGAAACAAAAAAATAAGAGTCCGGTGTCGCAGCAGGATTCTGATTAGGCATTATCACGCAACTACAAATTCAGTCACTAGTTGACGCTGAAGCCCAGGTGATCAGGTCAAACAAGTGACACCTGCTCACGCCCCTTTATAAGCGTCACTGAGGCTACAGTTCTCATTTTAACATCAGCTCTGTGCAGGAGAGAGAGAGAGAGAGAGAGAGAGAGACAGACACACACACACACAGACAGACAGACAGACAGACAGAGAGACTTTTCACGCTGTACCGGGAGAGGGTTAACAAGAGAAAGAAAAATACATAAAAAGGGGAAAGAGAAAAGATATATAAAAAGAAAATTCTATTTAAAAAAAAGAAACAAAACATATATTTAAAAATAGAAAAGATACATGAAAAGGGCATTTTAAAAAAAGAGAGATTTCAAACAAGATGTTAAAGGGAAATTTATAAAAAATGTTGGATAAAAGAAAAAAATTTAAAGGAGAAAATATATTAAAAAGAAAAGATAGATAAGATAACTGACAAGAAAAATATATTGTAAAGAAAAATTATATCTAAGAAAATATATCTAATAAGATTTCTAAAAATGAAAAGGGATAAGATATTCAAAAAGTACAATTTTGAAATATTTGGAAATAAAATAAGAACAACTAAAAAGTGAAACGACTGGAAGAAAAGATGTTTGAAGAAAAAAGATCCTAAAGACATTTAAAATGTTAGAAAAGGAGAAAATATATTTAAAAGAGATCATGATGGAAAAATACTCTATTACAAAAGTGAAAAGAAAATAATCTTGTTTTTGCGTTTTTCTCGCCATGTGACAGAAGTTTTATGAGTTTTAATTTACAAAAGTGTACAAAAGCACTCGGCTTATCCCTTCACTCGACTTGGGAACAGCGCCACCAATGTCTCCTAGCCTCAGGAATCATGTCGCTGTCTCACCAGGACGTTTCTGTCCCTCTGTCCAAATCAGCATTTCATTCCTACAACATTCCACAATCTGAGTGATAAGTTGAGCGAAGTTTGTTTTATGGACGTTCCACATCTGTAAATGTGACCACAATGAATTTAAAAAAAGGTAACGTGTTCATTAATGGATTTAAAAACTGCACTGGCCAAACGCTGTAATGTAAGAGAAAAGTACTGCAGGACGCGCGCAGAGACAGGATCATATAATGTCCATCGGTCCAGTGCTCGTCCCTGTCCCTCACCTGTGGTGAGTACAGAAGCTGTAACTCCTGGATCCTCTCTCTGGATGTCCTGAATGAGATCACCGACAGTCGAGAGCATGGGTCTCAGCTGGAAAAGACATGTCTCCTGTCGGGACGGCAGCGGCAGAGCCAGGACTGGGCGGCCATGTTTGTACTGCACTGAAAGATCTACAGCGTGGAGGAAAACACAGCGAGTTACACAGATCTGTACTGTATATGTACTGAAGAAACTTTAGAATAATTATGCAAGTTGTCATGTATAAAGATTACCACTAGATGGTGCTGCAGTGCTACAGCAAGAGACTGGAAGAACCCAATGGCTGAGCTGAAAAGACAGAAAACGTACACGTTAGACGTCAATATACCATAATACTCAGTATGAACCATACAGCACATGGGTTATTATATAAGCACGAGCGAGCGGACCGTCTCTAATAGACAGACAGATGCATATAGTGTAGACCAGGTTCCTAAAGGGGGTGTGCAAAGCCAAACATTGAAAAAAAATTAATTAAAAAATCTCAAACTATTTGAAGTCTTTTACTTTTATTTAACAATAATTACAAATTTTGCGACCTTGCTGGCACAGACTCACCGCTCACTTTAACAAGGATACACACTGCACATTAATATTATTGTTGCTACTGACTAATAAGCTTAATTATTATTTACCTGTAGCCTGCATCTCTCTCATTCACACACACACACGCACACACACACACACACACACACACACACACACTGATACAGCCTCAGGATCAGATCCGGTCCATTTTGATAAACTTGTTTATCACAGAATGTTTTTTTTTTTTTTCCTCTTTTTGCTTAAAACATCTGTTTCTGCACGGCCCAGGTGTGTGTCCTCACTGCCTCCTACATTCTCTTTGTTCCACATTACGCCTCTTGCTGTGTCGGACTGGTGTACTGTACTTTATTTCATATGTTGTTGCGGTGCTTAATGTCATGTTTTGTTGTTTTCTCTTAAACGAGTCGAACAGCCTTTCAGTGCTCTTAAGAATATAAATAATGCTGCTTTTTTTTGTGTGTGTGATTAAACCAGACGGTAACTACGCTCATGCATTTTCCCCTTTTGGTAAATGCGTCTCAGACAGCGGTGCTGCTAGAGATCCTCTGCCCCATAAATGCCTAATAATACAGTACCAGTGCTGCCATTAGGATGCCTGAAAATCGCATTGCATGTCCTGGGCTCAACTTAACAGGAAGTCATGTATTTTGGGAAATGCACCAAATGGAATTTGATATACTCCTTCTAGGGGATTTATACAATCGCCACCAAACCGGGCCGATGTGATCTCAAGACATTGAGGATGCAAAATTGCAGGGGGTTAATTGATTTCTTAAACGTGTCTGCCGTGACGATGCCTTAAACTTCTGCTGAAAAGTGGTTAATAACTTTTTGTGTGACGTTAGAGACATTTTTAGAGGTCTAAACATAAAATTCCCCCCTTTTCTAAAATTATGGTATTGGTATGTCCCCTTTAAATGCGTCTGCCCACTATCTTTCTGGTGTGCCGGGTGGCAATGGCGCCGGGTGCTTGGGCCCGCTCATTGTTGCCTGCAACTGCATTTAAGTTTGAAATTACCAAGGTTTAAAATATTTTATTAAAAAAAATAATCTAGAAAAGTAACAACTAAATTAAATTTGATAAGCTGTGTTGATTTTAGTTGATGCAACGTGGCTGATGAATTTTAGGTTTCTACTTTTTGTAGAAGTTTGTGAAGGCTAAAAAAAGTAGTAGCTAATCCTGTAGATTATAGACATACATCCTGTAAGTGTACACACACTATATAGCTAGACAGAGTTGAGACAGAAAGATATACTGTAGCGATGAAAAGATAAACAGATAAACAGATGAGCAGACCGCACCGGATAAACAGAAAGACGTTACACACAGACAGATCTGTATCTCGATTTTATGTGAACAGCTCAATATTGTAATTCAGATAAGCACAGGAATAAAAATGATTGCACTGAAAATGAGCAAATTGTTAAACAGCCACTGCAAAGCCGACAACACGGCCTTACTTCCAAATCTGCAGAAATCTACTGGGATGATCGACTTGTGCAAACATTGACTGTCTACTTTAGCAGGGTGTGGAGGGAAAGGAAAACACGAGTCTGTCCAGAGGCACACAAATATATAATGTGTTTTTTTTTTATTATTATTATTCTTTTTTAATGGTTCTCCCATGAATGCAGATTTACCCATATTTGTGATTCATTATAGATTCATCTACAATTCAATGCTACAGTACATGTGGGTGTTTTCATTTACATATCATTCCTCATTTACATAACACTAAAAGAGTTTTTTCTTTCTTTTTAATATAACACAGGTTTCAGCGTTCCCAGAATTAGTATTTTCTGACTCCTGCCCAGGAGAGAACGCGAGCACTTAGACGTGTCCTGCAGCGCTTAACAAGGTCGGAGACACTTTTTTGTACATTTTGTACATCCTTGTACACTTATGTACATCCTCATATTCATACCTGAGGGAAACAGGACTCAGGTTTTTACTTTACAGAGTGAATAAAAAATAATACAAAAGATGTTTCAAGAATGGCAATTTGTTAGCATTTATAATAAAATATACCTTAGAGGTTTCAATAATTTTGCCACATATACTATACAGGTAGTCCCCAGCTTACAAACCGTGCGCTCCATTCCGGGAGCATGTTCAAAAGTCTGATTTGTTCTTAAGTCAGACAAAGTGAGTCTTGTACAACTCCGACATGAATATACAATGTAAAGCATGCCAGTCCGCTTGACTAAATCTGTCCCTCTCCCGTAACCGCGTCTAAGGAAATGAAGCTCACAGTGAAATGTAACAGGTCTGTTCGTATCTGTGGAAATTCATAACTCGAATTATCACAGTCTTTGGTTCTTTGCCCGTTGTGCTGCCTTTCTATAATGGGTGCCCATGATCCTGTCACCAGTATACTGGTATACGATTGGTGATCAGTGTTCAGTTCACCTTAATGGTGTTAATGTTATGGCTGATTAGGGTATAAAGATTCCAGCCTCTGCATGAGGACAACCCACCTCTTAGGGAGCTCCATCCTGAGACGCCTCTCTGAATTTAATGTAAGCAATTCCTGGTCCTATTAATGACTCTGGATACTCAGGAAACTGGATAGTAACACGCACTGAGTTTGATGGTTATGACCCAGCACATGCCTGCTCCTCCATGAGGATGATCGCTGCTTTGATATTTCATTAACAACCTCATCTGTATTCAGTGAGACGGAGCCAACGATATAGTGAACAACCAGAGTTTACAGTCCCTCGAATAGAGGGACTTGTATCCATGAAAGATGTTTTAGTTGAGCGAGTTCCGTGCATATACATGACTTGGACATGGATCAGAGTGTCAGAACAAGCGCTAGGTCTAAACTAAATTGAGTTAAGACACATTTCCCTCCTATGTGTCACCATTTCTTTTTTAAACACAAATGTATAAAATGCCAGATGATGTAAAATCATCATTAAATGATGCACAGTTTACAAAAGGTAAGGAATGAGTGCTTTTGATATACTGTAGTAACAAGTGTTGGATTTGCTTAAAGAGATCAGATTAGATCAGATGAGATCAGATTAGATCCTGAGCTCGAGATATGCGTTATGCTGAGTTTCACACACTAGTGTCTCACCCAGAGTGTGTTCCAGCTTCACACCCAGTGTTCATGACGTAGCTTTAAGTAGAGCTGCACTTACACACTGAGCAGTATTACACATTAACACTATAATCTCTTATTACTTGAGCATGTAGAGGCACAACAGTGTCAGCATTTTGCAAATATTTTAATACAAGCGATGATAAAAGTAGAGCAGACTGAAACTCTGCACAGAGTGAAACATGGCTTCTTTAATACAAACAGTTTGATAGAACATCTGAAACACCAGCACAGTTTGCTAATGCTAGCAGTGTGAAAATCACAACCAATTTCCCTTCTCTTATCCAGAACATCTCTCTTAATCACCAGCCACTGTCAGCTGTAGATGAGACTTTGTTTCTTCTCAGCGTATTAGCGAGCATGTATGAGACTCCTAGTTGTGACCACATCAGAGAAGCGGAACTATGAAAGCTACATGACTTTATAAAGTTTGCATGAAATTTTGGGCTTCAGTTCCACCACAGATGGGGGTTCACCTCCTAACAAAGCAATCGCAGACACCTTTGAAGATTGGCTTGGGGCATTCTGGGAAGTTCTGTTCACAAAGACAAAGTCTAAAACATGCTCAAGGTCATGAGTGATGCTGGACTCCGCGGCCTGCCGTGTGTCGCTCACGCCCTCCAGCTGGCTGTTAACGAGGCTCTTATGGCTCAGAGACGCATTCCAGATTTGGTGGCAGATGAACATGAAATAACCTGCTGCTGTCTTGAATATATTCAGAGCCGGTGGAACCAGCCTATAAAAAACAGGCTGACTTTCTGGAGCAGCACATACAGTAACGTAGTACATGCTACAGTCCCTTGTTGAGAAGAAGACGCTCTGGGAATATGTGGGTCTGAGTACAATCTCACCAGTGTGCACTTCTGTTCTCTGAGGACTCGTGACTGCAGTCGCTCGTTAGTCCAGGACTGGAGTTTCCTACAGTCTACCTGAGCATCCAGGAACAAACTGGACTCCATTTTAAATTAATCACAACTCCTGTTATACTGAACTTCCAGTCTCACACAGAATGAGTGCAGATCAATCCCTGCTATCCGTTATCACCCAGATGAGGATGGGTTCCCTGTTGAGTCTGGTTCCTTTCAAGGTTTCTTCCTTTTGCCACCTTAGGGAGTTTTTCCTTGCCACTGTCGCC